>CM067345.1:8142650-8187650 GCA_034190875.2 Urechis unicinctus
CCATCTGGTGTTGGAAAGGTGAACCCTAAGTCAATCCATATATGCGGTTAACATACAAACTAAACAAGATTCACGTGAGGGAAATGACACTAAAACCAACGGTATTATCACCCACGGCTTAATTGCCCACGATCATCGGTGAAACGCAAGGTATGTGGCAATGACTTTCCTGTCGGCTCCATTGAAACTGATAGCATTGTATTACCTCGTGCTGTGCTCAAGATTATCACCGAAAAGTTAAGACTGACACCTTGACGACAAACACATGGGAGTGACAGAAACAATGCCAGCAACGGTACATAATACGCTCAGTGGCAATATACCTAATAAAACATTCAAATTACAAAATGACAAAACGTCGTCTAGTTACCATCAACAAGCATCAGGAAATGTGGCCTATATCGCTTAAAGAAAGCAGCCGAATGACGCATGTGCTACCTTTTTCAGAGGTGTTCACATAGGTGTTCAAGCAGATCAATGAATTAATACGGCTAAATTCAGATGCGCTTCAGAATCAATGGTGATCACTGCGGGTACTCCGAATTCAGCATGGTTGAATCACATACCGATGATGCAAGTGCACCACGAGCATATGTGATTGATACAATGTAGCAATTGCATTCAACATAGTTGACATCATGTTAGGGGAACAGCCGACAACAGATGAGCGACTACACTTGGGCAAGATATTAATGGTTAAAACAACAATACAGTAGTAGGAACAGCAGAGAAGAAGATTTTAACATTGAGCATTCTGATGCTGCGATCGTTTCCATCTCTTAGTGATAAGCCTGCCTAAGTTACGTAGTTAGCCATCACAGCCCTCATGTAGTCTTCAGCCAACCCTCGTTAGGTCTTCAGAAAGATCTATCCACATCACGCCATCAACCAGAACTGCCCGCATCACGTCAACAGCAAGCTGTACCCACATTAAGTCATCAACACTCCCCTTGATCAAGTCCTCAGCAAGCTCCACCAATATCATAATCATGGAATAAAAGGGAATATCATATTTGACAGGAATCAATCGAGTTACACAATGCCTAGTTTTTAACCTCACAGTGACTGCTGATAAGTCGTCTCCTGGTTTTGAAGGTGTTGACTCTTCGTAGTGATTCCAATATATTCACTGCTTTCTAGTGTTCAACCTAACGATAATTTGTTAATCTGAGTTTCACCAAGTTACGGCTGAAGACGTGAGCTAATTGTACAGCGAGGATTTATGCTGTCAATGTGATATGTGTAAATCTTAGGAGGTCAACCGGCCATCGATTTCAAATGACGGTGTTGAGACTGAATAAACACACTTCATATCAGACACAAGAGCATTTAATACAAATGTAACCGTGAGATGTATTTGCATTTTATTATTGTGTGCGTTCAACATTCAAGACAACTAAATGCACTTCGCATATCGAAAGAAGCCAGCTATGCACTAGTGAGTATATATCAATAAGAAAAGCCATCTGAATAATCGATTGCAGCTAAGCGCGTGTTATTGCTATTCACAATAGGCGTACATTAATTAAACACTCCTCTACAAACTCCTCCAGTTCTCGCCCGACGGTTGACACAAATCAACATAGTACTACTGAGTGATTGTTTCAAGCAGCTTTTATTTCTGCAGAGTTTGACTTTTTCCATAAATTGGAGGATTGTTAAAGAACTATAGAAGAAAATAGCGTGATATTACACACGATCTAACTATCATAATGAGTCGACGTACGCGCTTAGTGCAACTGTTTGTCATGATGTTGGTCGTTTCACTGATACTGGTTGTGATGTATGGAGGTGTCATGGTCAAACCCTTTACCAAAGAGCTGGAAAGGTTTTATAAGATCGCCATGTCCCAGAATATGGTAACAGATCAAGTGACACTGTCTAAATTGACAGGAGGCTCAGAAAATAGGTCAGCAGTATCTCGGCTGGACTTCACGTATTCAAACAAGAAGAAAATATCACATCAAGGTAAATATATCTTGCATAGATACAGATATAAATATACTTGTACATATATATACACATATATATATATATATATATATATATATATATATATATATATATATATATATATATATATATATATATATATATATATATATATATATATATATATATATGTATATAATAGGGCATCGAACTATATGAAGGCTATACACACAGCTTAGGTCGCTGATATGATTCGATTTTGTTTATCTTTGACTTAACTAAACGTGCTATGGAATCGGTCGATGAATGAAAAAACACCAGGATTTTTCATTGAATGCACCTTAAAGTTCTATCTGGGTAAGTGCTCACCTAGTTTAAATATCTGACTTAACCCACATTTGTTTCCTGGGTCTCAATTTACATAACATTGCATCACGACGACGAAAAGTACTACGTTGAGTTTGACATTTTATCACAAGAAACATTTAGGGTTTCAGGTCAAATAACAAATCCATATTTAATAGCTCTGAGCGTAGATGTGATTGTAAATATTTTAAATGGTCAATAATAGTCTGGTCTTAATAACGTACAAAGATAATCTTTTACGAATGATTTCTTTGAATTTTGAATATTATAGCGAAATCAAATCTTAACAACTAACCATTCGTTGACTTTTTCCAATAGCCTCAATATCTTCCCTACAACCATATATACTTTGGCCTAAATGTTCAAAATAATGTTTTAACATGAGCGTAGAATATGTTTTGTTGAAGTATTAAAAGATGTGATAGATGTTTAAATTATAAAATCGAAAAATGGTAATTTTTCTCATTACTCGTCTATCGACAACTTTAAATAAGACCGCGCAAAGCTACCAATGACTCATGATGAACACACCTACAACATATATTATGATTCTAATGCAAAATTAAAACGGAAAAGTATTTCAGAAATTCGGTATTCCGCAAATATAGACAAGTATATATTAGCACAAAAGGTTGGATTTTCACGCATAGATTATATATATATATATATATATATATATATATATATATATATATATATATATATATATATATATATATATATATATATATATATATATATTTGATATAAATGTAAATTTAATAGTGACATATATTTCGTTCGCTGGGTACACACAAGTGTGTGTGCGTGATGAGACTTTTTACGCATGTAAAAAACTGTCTGGGTAATCAACGTTACCCGCGGTGATAGTGTTCATCCGTTCCAAGTGAACTAATAACACTAGTCTCAACATCCCTCTCTTGCATCTATTGGATCGTGTCTCAGCCTACCCTTTCAGACTTTGCTATTGCGTGCTGTTTAAGAAATAAGATATATCCACATGCCAGGGTATGCTCATTCCCACAGTTGGCTTATCGGCTCAATTTGTCAGCTGATCACTTATGTTAAACAGATGCTTATGCATAAGTGTGACAGTTTTATTCTATGAACTATGCATATAACGAATATAGATGTTTGGAACAATTCTAATAGTGTTACGTATGTTCAAAACATGACCAAGCCTATCACTGTGATGATGAAAATCAATGCTTTCTTGTGATATATCATGTAGATGGCAATTACATCGATGAAGCTGTCACATCTGGTGCTAAAAATGTGATAGCTAAAGACAGTCCAAATACTGGCTCACGTTTGGAAAATGACATAAAAACAACGGTATTGCCACCCATGATTATCGGCAATACACAAGGTATGTGACAATTTCTTGCTTTCCGGCCCTATTGCGACTGATGACACTATTGAACGTTGTATCTTTATAGGAATCGAGCGGCGGTGATAGTATAGGTCTATGTATTTCATTGGAACGAGTTTATGAGCTGGGTCTAGGTTATTACAAAATTATCTCCTTTCCCAATGTGTTAAAGATTCGGGGAGCGTAAATTCATTTTCCTCATTTTAGTGCCTTCCCATTGCTTACAAGGAGGATATGACTTAATTAAGCTATGTAAAGTGATGTAATGTACTGTATTAATCTATGGTCAGTTCCATTCCGTTAATGTCAAAAATAATAATATCTACCTTGACTAGGCATCGACAGAAGTTAAGATAACATCACATCATGGAATTGAAAGGCTTGAAACGATCATTTGATAGAATTCCATCATCAATAAATTCCTAGCGTTTAGAATCATTGCATGAATGGGTGAAATAAGCAATTACATCAATCTTTCTAGCCCAAGTTTACTTTTCATGTCGAATATTCATCTCGAGTGAATTTGTTTTTGACGAGGAAGAGAGACCATCATATATGCCAACCAATCTTATTTGCATATTTCAGAATCTTCCCGTTTGGTAACTTTCCATTGTTGTCACAGTCGAAGCGTGCCGATGATGATAACTTTTTAATCCTAAAATATTTCCTATAGCAGATGATGCAGATATTGCTAACCTTGAGGAGAAACGGACTGTATCTGGTTCATGTGCTGGTCGTATAGGCAACCGGATGTTCAAGCACGCTGCTTTGTTGGGACTAGCGTTAGAATTTAACAGGACATTTGTACATGACAAATATCTGTTAATGTACGGATTCCCTAACCTCACGAGTTTACCACTTTCACTTGTAAACGAGAGTGACCCAAGCGGTGCAAGGACCCAACGAATGGGCTCTTCAGGCTGGGGGAAATGTGCTCACGATACTATTAAGTACATTTCGACTCATCCCAATATGACACACATTATTATCGGAGGTTATATGCAGTCTTGGTGCTACTTCGATAAGTTTCGGGACCAAGTTCGTAAGGAATTCACCTTTCACGCCAATCTAACGACTTCACGATATCAATTTCTTATCAAGCATGCTCGCATTGCGTTTGGCCAAGGGGTAAATACATCCGCGGTGACCTATATTGGGGTTCACATTCGGCGCGGAGATATGACTGGGGGTTCAAAAAAAGGTTACACGGTGGCTGATGAACCTTACCTTAAGCATGCAGTAGCTTACATGGAAAATAAACTCCAGTCGTCTAAATATAAACTCTATGTCATCGCCAGCGATGACATGGTATGGTCAAAAGAGCATTTCAATGCTCCATCGCCAGTTGTATTCATCACTGATATGGTCCCAAAGTTCCCAAAATCATTTTATGATATGGCCATTCTGGTAGGGTGTAACCATACCATCATAACAGTGGGTACTTATGGCTGGTGGTCGGCATATTTGGCTGGAGGATTAACAGTGTATTACAAGAATTTCCCGAGAGAAGGAAGTAGTCTAGATAGGAGTTGCAATCGTACGGAATACTATTTACCAGAATGGGTAGGCCTCGAATAAGGAATTTAATTTCTGCATAAGTATCTTGAATATGTGTATCACTTGTGTGTTAGAAGGTCAATAAAAACATGAAAATCGATCATCGGAATATATCCGACGCACGGAGAGATTGGTAATTGCATTTATATGGATCCCATCAATCAGCATTCCATAGATGCAAGAGAGAGATATTGAGACTAGAACCGGAAGGTGTGTATAGTCCGAATGAGGCTATCCAATCTAAAGCACGCATTATATGGTGTTTAATATACATGGAACAGATTAACACTATCACTGCAGGGAACGTTGATTAACCAGAGAGTTTGTAACAGGCTTACAAAGTCTCATCACGCACACACACATGTGTGCACACCGCAAACGAGATATTGTCACTTTTAGATTTACATATATATCAAGTATTATATTTATTGTTATGTTTATTATATATATATATTTATGTTTACATATATCATATATATATATATATATATATATATATATATATATATATATATATATGTATATATATTTATGTATATGTATATACATGTATATATATATACATATATATATTAATGTATATATATGTACAAGTATATTTATATATATATAAATATATTATATATATATATATATATATATATATATATATATATATATATATATATATATATTGTGTGTGCTTCATAATGAAAAGCAATATAATTTTCTGTGCATAAATGCTCATACAAACACCCACACACACACAAACATGGACACTCTTAGTGTGCTTGTATTGCAGTAGCACTGCTAACAGTGACCTATTTGCTTAGCCTCCTGTCAATTTAGACAGTGTCACTTGATCTGTTACCATATTCTGGGACATGGCGATCTTATATAACCTTTCCAGCTCTTTGGAAAAGGGTTTGACCAAGACACCTCCATACATCACAACCAGTATCAGTGAAACGACCGACATCATGACAAACAGTTGCACTAAGCGCGTACGTCGACTCATTATGATAGTTAGATCGTGTGTAATATCATGCTATTGTCTAAGGTTCTTTATCAATCCTCCAATTTATGGTTAAAGTCAAACTCTGCAGAAATAAAAGCTGATTAAATCAATCACTCAGTAGTAGCATGTTGATTTGTGTCAACCGTCGAGCGAGAACTGGAGGAGTTTGTAGGGGAGTGTTTAATTAATGTACGCTTATCGAGAATAGCAATAACACAGGCTTAGATGCAATCGATTATTCAGATGGCTTATCTTATTGATATTTATTTACTAGCGCATTGCTGGCTTCTTTTGATATACGAAGCGCTTTCAGTTGTCTTGAATTCATTATTGAACTCACACAATAATAGAATGCAAATATATTTCATGATTACAATTGTATTAAATTTTCTTGTATCTGATTAGAGGTGCGATTGATCAGTCTCAACACCGTCATTTGCAATCGATTGCCAGTTGACCTCCTAAGATTTTCACAGATCACATTGACAGCAGAAATCCACGCCGTGCAAATATCGCACAAACTCGTAACTCGGTGAAACTCAGATTGACAAACTATCATTAGGTTGAACACTAGAAAGAAATGAATATTGGAATCACTACGAAAAGTCAACACCTTTAAAACCAGACGACGACGCTGTGAGGTCACAAACTAGGCATTGTGTAACTCTATTAATTGATGTCTAAGTTGATATTTCCTCTTAATAATGCTTCCATTAGTTGCAAGATTTGCATCTAAAATCACGCGCACTTGGACATACCATTAGCAAGCGGCAATACCCAAGTTTGCGTTCCGCTGTGAGGTCACAAACTAGGCATTGTGTAACTCTATTAATTGATGTCTAAGTTGATATTTCCTCTTAATAATGCTTCCATTAGTTGCAAGATTTGCATCTAAAATCACGCGCACTTGGACATACCATTAGCAAGCGGCAATACCCAAGTTTGCGTTCCGCTTCGTTTAATGGGTTTGAATGAATATTGCATCAATGTCGATAGAGCTTGCTGATTATATGATGAGGGCAGGGCCAGCTGAAAACGTTTTGTCGGTAGAGTTAGCTAATGATCCCTTTTTTGACGTACTCAAGGTTTTATCAACATTGTGAAGCACTACCCTGTCGTGCTTGTCCATAAACTTATATTCATAAACGTATATATATGGATATGCATGACTTTGAGTTTATATACATATATATATGTATATAAATATATATATACACATTTATACATATAAATACATATATAAATATATTTATATATATATATTTATATGCTTAAACTATGTATATATATATACCTATATTTACATAATCTATATTTATATATATATATATATATATGTATATATAATATATATATATATATATATATATATATATATTTATTTATACATATATATATATATATATATATATATATATATATATATATATTGTTTATGCATAAAACATATATATATATACACATATTGATATTTATATTAATATATACACATATGTGTAACCGAAACATATATATATATATTTATATATGAATATAAATTAATATATATACATATATAAATATGTGTGTATAAATATATATATGTACATTCATATATATATACATATATACATATGGATATATATATATATATATATATATATATATATATATATATAAATATTTATATATATATATATATATATATATATAGATATATATATATATATATATATATATATATATATATATATATATATATATATATATATATATATATATATATATATACCATGTTTGTTAAGGTTGCAGGTTACTGCTTTGTCGAATAAAAAATTTATTATTTCTTCTGTGATAGGCTGTGATTATTTTTTAAATCGTACAATTTATTCGATGAGATCAACTGTATTCCTAACGCATAGTTTGCCGACCCTTTGTCTTCAGCCTCGTCAGTATAAACTTGCAAGGTATTGGAATACAGGCACCGATGACAATCCCAACCCTGCACCCCCACCTCACCAAAATATACAATATATATAGTTCCCGGGTTTACGGGTAGGGGGGGGGGGGTTAATATTAAGGCTCCAGCGAGAGCTAAGGGTCAGCAAGTAATTCTTGGACATTTCCAAAAAAACTACATAGGAATGTAGAAACGATTCAGGCTATGGTAGATAAAACATAGTGCCACTGTTATTAACACTACATTATGTACAATGATCCTCGCCATGTAATATGAGTTATATGATTCACCGCAACGGACTGATGATAGTAATACATGACGCGAAGTAAAGAACTGTATTGCTCAAGTATCGACTGGTCTCTTGGTCCAAATGGCTGGGTACAGCGCTCACCGTGAGCATAGTTATCTTCTGTAGGTACCTGCAACCGTAGTCCGCCATGCCAATTGTGACGCAGCACTCACAAACGGGTTCACTTAATATCAATATTCTCGTAAGGTGTACATACAGTGGTATTCACGCGTGTAGTCAATGTGCTATAATGCGCACATCAGCAAGGCAGGGAGGTCACATGACGGCATTCTTCGAGATTATTTGTGCCAAAGGAGAGCAATCATATTCAAAATGAACGCAGGGCAATATCCTTCTAATATCACCACTGTCATTAATCAAAAAAGTTCTTACCTTCACGTTGCTAGTAACAAATAACCGTAGCTTTGACTTATTTTGCTAAATATACAATGAAAAAAGAAAAAAATAACCGTTTGTTACTATACATTTATAACACAGATGTTTTGGAAAGAGAAATCGCTAAAGAGTTGGTTTCAACAATCCCCTACTTTCCGCCGCCTATATCACCGATTTCCGTCTTTAGTTAGACAAGTTTCTGATATCGAAGTATCTGTCATGCAAATATTGGCATTCTATACTAGGTTATACCTTGGCAATACCTTGGCAATACAAGAAGTGTACAGCAAATGCCTTACTGTGGAATCAAGTCGATCTCTAGTTGTGATGTGCGCCAGAATCTCTGCTCTCTATACTACTGGCACCATTTTCAACTCCTTACATTTATTTATTCTGGGAACGATCTTACATCTTAGTTCATACTACAGCGATGCAGATCAACTGAGAGGTCTGTTAACATGCATTGTCGGCTGTTGAGTGGGAAATGGGTTCGTTTACTGCGAACACCCAAGAACACCCCCACTCATGTATCATTCAATGTGGTCCTTTATCCATATTATACCAGGAAACGATTTTAGTGCACTGTGTTTATAATCAGTATTGGTAAGGGCTGTATCGACTGAATAGGGGAGGACAAACATAAAGATTCATCTGAATCATGGATGCCGACATATTGTTAGCGACTTTATATGCAGCGCTATGACAGTTTTGCCTTTTTCTTGACCCTCTGTTTTGCTTTGTCAAGGGATAACGTATAATGAGAAAATGTTAGAGGGTGCGGAATACTGTGGACATGTTAGAGGGTGAGGTATAATGAGGTGAATTTGGTGGATGAGGTATGATGAGGACAGGTAAGAATATAAGGCATGATGAGAATGTGGCATTATGAAGCATGTTTGAGGATGAGGTATGTTGTGGACAAGTACGAGGATGAGGTATGATTTGGACATGTTAGAGAATATTGGTATGCGCCAAGGAATGAATCAGTGTGCTACTTCTACGCCTGATGCGGCTGTGGCTCGCGACCATATAGTGCAAGATCAAACTGAGGAAAAGTGACCACGTTACTTCGCGCTCGCTGCGGATATAGCGTTAACTATTGTGGTGGGGAACCTCGGCGACGTCGATACCTGACATGTGCGTAAAGAGATCAGCAATGGAAGACTGTCAAGTTAGTTGATGACACGGACGTGCGCCCTAGCATTACCTTGTATACCAGCAACCACCGTTATTCCAGAGTGTCTTGATAAGCAGCACTATGCTACCTTTGAGGTATGATGAGTAAAGAGTCGAGAATGAGGTATAAAGAGGACAAGTTAATAGATGAGGCATGGTGTAGAAAACATTCGAGGATGACGTTAATAAAATGTCCGTTAGAGTCACCATTTAATGCATCCGTTCGTAGTACACGAGGACTGTAACCAAGGTTGAAATCGTGTCCCGGACCACTTGTGATTCAATTACACTACAATAGACCTACAGGGTGTACAACCCTTGAAAAACATAAGTCTTGTATTCAGTTTGAGAATTCGTAAAGTGAAAAACATTCCTCACATCTCAATATTTTACGCCGAAATTGATTTGTTGTCACTCAAAATTTGGGGTCAGTTATTTTTACACCCACGGTCAGTGCATAGGAAATGAATTGAAATCGAACAACACCTCTGAGATGATGTATCTACAACTTTCACGATAGGTACTTCTTCTTTGGGTGTGAGGAAATGGGGATTAGCTAAGGCTGTGTGATGTGTGGGGGTTCTGTGCTGGTGGTAATGTGTGTGCATCTTTTTTATTAAAATCTTGTTGTAAGATTCTCACTCTCCTCCAATAAATCACAACGGTTCAGCACACCCCTCTTATCAGCATCCATGTTGGAAAACACGTCGACAGTGTGAGCTTGATCATAACGTATACTTGACAACTAACTGGGATCATTTACTTAGTCATAACTAGCCAAACAGTTTGCCTAACAGTGGATAAGCAGTAGTATAGGGAATAGCGGGTCTAACGAAGAAGCCTCATTAAGCCCCATTTGCCGAATTAACCCCACCAGACCTTTTTTAGGTCTTTTTGCCGGCAAATTAAACTAATGGGGCTATTAGGTAGAAATGACTCATAGTACACGCGTCAATGTGGCTCGAGCCAACCACGTTGAAATACACAGGCAATCCCTGCCTCCCTATCCATGTGCAAAGGAGGCACTCGAGGCGCTTGAAAAACAAAACACTCTCGATCGTAACACAGAATCCGGTTCCAGCGCCTAGAAAAAAGAAGGATGAGCCAGTTTCAGCGCCTAGAAAGAAAAATGGTCAAGTTCCAACTCCAGTTCAGGATGACTAAATGAGCAGTTATAGGAGTATGCATTTTCTCCAGAGTTACCCGACTTTCGGCTACCTTTTTTCTGCCTGCCAACGAAAAGCTTGCCTCCCTCTTCTTCTTTTCCACCAAATAGTCCCGAGTAGCTACCCGACTTTCGGCCTGAAAGCCTATCGGTTCTAGTAGTCGAGTTCTGCAATTAGTGATTGGTAGCCGTGGGGTATCCACAATGCCATCCGAACCTAGAGCTACCACCGTTTCCCTCCAAGACATGGGCCTCCGAGCAAGGAAAGCCGTTTCTGCCCAATTCTTACTCGAGAACACATACGACAGCAATCTGGTCCCAGACATAGCCGAAGTCGTCTACCTCGAGGGCAACTTAGGGAAAACTCACCCCCAGCAACTTCTATAGCCTCCAACCGTTTGTAGACGACCTCTATATCTTTGGCTATCTACGCTCCAGCGACCATGTTTCCTTTCGGGGCAAGGTCCTCTGTACAACGAGAGAGAGCGGGGTCGCCAAAAACATCGACGCCAAGATCGCCCTAGCAACCCGAGAAACTATCGTCGAAGATATGCCATTTTTGAACAACGCTCTACAGCACACCGTTTCCCTCTCTGAAGGTGGGGTGTCCGCAAGACTCTTGCTAGGTTCGAGAAGGATACCAAGAACGAGTCCAAAGAAGCGTGGAAAAAGCTCTACCTAGGAGGAGAAACAACAGCAGTATTGCCAAGGTGGCAGTCTCAGAGGTCCCTCAAGGAACGCCTTCCAGCTTTTCAGCGCCAATTCTTGGTACACGGATGCGGGGGGAAGGGCACCGTGAGGGTAGGTCTACGTAGAGAGAGGAAGCTCCTGTTGTTGTCTGGGAAACCCGCCGGCTCCTTGCTATCCTAGAAGACGCTGTCCGGCACTTCGAAAACAAGCACCGACTTCTACAATAGAACCCTTGCCTGGATCCCACCACCAGACCACATAGAGATCGATATCCGGCCATCCCAATCCTTCCAGAAAGGCGGGCAGACTATTGTTTGGAACCCCATAGCGGTCCTCTTCTGCACAAAAGCGGTTTCCAATGGAGGATATCGAGAAGGAGCTGGAGCTGGCGCCGCCCAGGCCACAAATCCGGAAGGCAATGGACTTCCCTACTTGGGAGTATAATTGCAGGCAGCTCGTCCAAACCACCTACAGAGGCAAGGACCAAACAATCTTCTTCCTACAGGCCATAGACGACGGAGAGCTCTATGGCTCCACCCTCCCGGTTGTGGGTTTCTTCCTGAGAAAAGAGTTTGACGCCCTCTGTGGCATTGCGGTCTTCGAGAAAGCAAAGTACTCCTTGTAGGGCAAGCTGGTAGGGCCACGGAAAACCCCCCAGAAGAAGAAACACGTAGAAATTATAATAAAAACACAACTAATGACTAACGTGTTTTCTTTCAATACTTCGTCAAAGTGAAAAGGCGCAATAGTTTTAAATCTCACCATGATAGACGTCTTGGTAATTTTTGTGTTTGACATTCCACTAAGGCCATATGTATCTGTCGGTAAAAAAATGAGTTTCGATTCGGTCGCAATAGGCCCTGTTGTCAACTCACTATTCTTTTGCATGATACCCTTATTCTTACTTGCCTAATTTCATTATCATTTTATAGCGACCCACATAAAACCTACAGGTGCATGTCGTAATGAGGCCTTCATATTTATTGCTTCGTAACTGAGGCAGAGTTAGCTAACCGATGATGATTTACTATATGAAAGCTGATAGCTCCACCAAGTCTGGATGTTTGTTTGTGCATTGAAGCAAAGTATATATATAGATATATAGAGAGAGATAGAGATATATAGATAGAGATATAGAGATATATATATAGAGAGAGAGAGAGATAGAGAGATATATAGAGAGAGATAGAGAGAGAGAGATATATAGAGAGAGAGAGAGAGAGAGAGAGAGAGAGAGAGATATCTATCTCTATCAGATCTCTCTCTCTCTCTCTTTGATAGAGAGAGAGAGAGAGAGATCTCTCATCTAGAGAGATCTCTCTCTATCTCTCCCTCTAGATAGAGAGAGATATCTCTATCTCTCTATATATATATCTCTCTATCTCTCTCTCTCTATATCTCTCTCTCTCTCTCTCTCTCTATCTATATCTATCTCTATCTATATATATATATATATCTATCTATATATATATATATATATATAGATATAGCTCTCACACGCCACTGATCTCCACGCCACTGATGACAACTATCAAGCAAACGAATTGTGTACCACGACCTCATTTGCAGTGCCTGCTCTTATATTTCGTGCTAGCATATCAACCAAAAATGCAGGAGTCGGCGTCTGCCATTTTGATTTTTTTAGATAACAGTAACTTATGATCCTCAGCACAGCCTATCGTTCTCCTTTTGGCGTTGTGCTTACGAATGAGCTCCATTCATTGCATTAGCATTAGTTCTCTCTTGTCAAATGACATAATTTCGAAAACGCTATAGGGTTTGCAAAATATTTAGTTGTAGATTGTCGTCCCTCCGCAAGTTTAGCTGAAAAAGAACACAGTGACACTTTATAAACCATTCGAGTATACTTTACTCAACAGAGTTATACAAAAGTACATAGAGAAGCTCCTGGGACCAAATTCAATACATTGAGAATACCAATCTATAAAATTCGCAGTTATATTGTCACCCAATGACTATGAGCATAGTGTTTAATTTGGTGTGCTTGCTCTGCAATGGAGAAATCTTGGCCATTTCAGATCTCGCATTTTCGTGTGCTAATGAATTGCAAGTTTTGATGTCACAAACAAAGCTTTTTACGTTTATTGAACAAATAATCCATGGTCGAATAGTCATGAAGAGCATGTTGGGTTTATATGGCCGCGCTGAATATGAGGTCACGTGCTGATGAAGGGCGCGATTCACCATGCATTCCTATACTAGTTGGAGCATACAGGCTGAAGTATTTAAAGAACCCTTCCGAACGGCGCAATATCCTCTTTGAATTCCGTCGCCCGATTTCGATGGGAGGAGCACTTAGTGTAGTTTTGTTTGTGAATTATTGCATTAGAGACATGCTCCGAATGCATGGAGCGTTTTACTGATCATATGCAGATGAAGTATTACACCACACTAACAATTTGTTAACGACATAGTACAACATGATTTAGCTCATAAATATTGTCGAATGAGCAGTGCATAAGAAGTTTACTGAATCATTGTGGTAACAGCCTTAGCTGGCTTAGTGCTTGCGGAACGAGAGAAACGTGTTGGTGTGAATAATTGGGAAGGCTTGCTTCTCTTGGCCAATGATCATGGACCTGCGATGCGCACTAGTTGTACAACTATATTCACTCAACGCATGCGGCTATCTGACTTTATGTTGGAGTGAAAATGCTTTTACTCCGTGAATATTGCTGCCTATGGTATCTTTGTCCACTGCGAGAAATAGGGAAATTACATAGTTGCATCAGTAATCTAACTACTAGAAATATTGCTCCAATCATATGTGCTAGGGGAGATTACTAACTAGTCGTACAATTTTTCTCTTCAAATACACCTTTGTCGTTCCGATTCAGCCAATTCCGAGTCAAAATCGCTAATAAACTGAGATTGTGTTGTACAATTTGTCATGCTTAGAAATGCATACATAGTTGCAAAGCTATCAATATTATCTGGCATGCATTAACTACCTTATTTGCTTATGTTAGGGTTATCACACGGGTACATTGTTGAGCGGAAGAGATGCTTTAAGCAGAAAGCGGATTTCATGATTGTTACAATAAATTGTATGCTTCGTCAATTGCCACATGCAACGCGGTCACATGCTGAAGGTGTGCTTCTACTTCTAACTAAAGAAGTTTTATAACTCCACAAATGTGACAAAATATTAAATTCAACACATTTAGTACATAATTGTTTTATATTCCAATATTGTTGCTGTATTGATCCTATCGACAGCAAAATTAGCCACGTTCATATACCGACAGTCCTACTAGACCGATCAGGAGTTCAATTCATGCTGCCATGATAAGTGTGAATTGCCAATAAATTGGTCGAGTAATTCAGCACTGAAAATCGTGACAACATAATTGCAAAACATGTATTAGTGATGTTTGTAGGGCAACAATGTAGTCAATAGATGTACGTGCTCAGCAAAGGGGTAATTTATATCTTGCAGTCCACCATATTAAAATTCAAATCTCAAAAATATTATATGACGAATATCGGTATATCTTTTGTAGATCTGTGACTTTTATGTAAGCACGGCTTAAACAATATTTTTTCATAATCATGCGCAATTGTTTGATGACTGCAGGGAGTTAAATAATTGACTGGGCCCATTGGAAGCTTACTCTCACTAGAACAAGCACATGTTATCGTACACTGCTGCCTAAATAAATTGCTAATCGATTTCTACGGGAAAAGACACATGTACCCATTACAAGTACATCATGAATATAGTCCCGGATATTGTCCATTAGATGGCATTAGGGTGTTACCAAAGATATCTGTTTATTTATCCTCGACAATCATTTGACAAAGTGACCGAAATAACTTGACAAGAACTTAGGAGTTACCTGCTTATATTACCAATGAGGTTAACATAACATGCGCAAGTGTGCAGCGCAGTTTTGTATGTGCTGTCGATATCGGATTGTGTTCGTGATACGTTTAATTAGTGGACATTATCCGTCCAAAGATTATGTCGAGAGAAGCATCCAGCGTACTCTTGTGACTGGCCGCCTTATCACGATGTCATATAACATTACCAGTATCATGGTATCGCCGCTTTGCATTGAACACGCCTATGACCAACATGTCGGTGCACCCTTGTATCAGGGGATAGATAAGTCGACCGCTTTTGTAATGAAGGTAGACCCATTCCATATATTTGTGAGCTTAGCTCACTGAAGGATATAAATTTACTCCATAACAGAACAGGATAGAGACATGGTCACATATTGCCTGTTAATTCTTAAATATATGCTTATTGATCATTATAAGATATCCCTAATGGCGATATTGGTGAAAGGAGCATATATTTATTAGTCGCATTTCGCATCGCTTTGTCATGCCAGAACTTGCCTTCCCGGATGGCCACGTAACGTTATGATGCAGAACGACGTCTCATTCTCAATCTGCACTTACCCGAAAAGCATTCATTTGTCCTAGATAGTTGAGGTGGGCTTTATTCACCTGTCAATAGGTCCATATACATCGATATATATTTCTCTGGGTCGTCCTTGAATATTAATGAGCTTATCTTTGTAAGAACAGAAATATTAAGTAAAGAAAGTAAAGAATATGTTTGTAATGACGTTTGAAATTCCTTTATAGTTTGTCGCATACCACAAATGAATCCAAGGCGATAAATTAGCCGCTAATGCACAATGGTGGGTGACAAACAACGGCATGCGATGATGCCGTCAATGACATACCAGCAGCAAGTTATATCAGTGAGTATAATCATTAAGAACACGGGAAACGAGCCGAAGAGCCGAAAAATCGAGCTCATTTTGGTGAAACCCTTTCATGTATTGTGAAAAACAACTGTCATGCGATTGGGCAATATTTGCCCTATAGTGAAAATCACTCCACATTCGAAAATCGATTATCCATTCATGTTTCTACACGGGTTTGTGATTTTCGTATGTCTTTATAGTAACAGGTCATCAGATAGGTAATATGGCAGGCCAAGAAGAGCAACTAATACTGCCATCGGCGCAATGAAAGGACCATCGTGAAATATGCTCACATATTCTTAAGACGTAGATGTCACATTGTGTGTGATATTTTTTCATCCCCATAATCAGCGCACTTGCCTTTATTGCAGCTCGCAGTTCACCATATACGCTCATATGAATAAGATATAGCAGGCTGCATCTTCGGTACAATTTACTAAGAGGGACACCATGGTTTCAGATTTGGGTTATTTGAAAAATTTCTCGTTATCTTTTAAACATAGCAAATACATGCTCAGTTACAAAACGATTTCGAGTAATTTGATAATAATCTTAGCATGTAAATTGAATGCCAACCAGCAAACTGAAAAATTTAAGGATACTAAAGAGCAAGGTGAAATAATTAAGTACAGATTCAGTAAAACAGAACTGGAATGGCGACCTGATTATTACGGCCCAAAATGTAACGTTCATGGGCTGGCGAAATTCTTCGTGGTGATGTTAGAGGAAAAGAGAAATTGGTGCAGCGTACATTCGAAACATAATTTTCCATGCCCAAGTAAGCATTAAAATGGTCAACAGGATGCAATATATCTAATAGCGTCAGCGCCTTCATTCACCTTAGAGCATATGCAATGCCTTATCACCTGGCACTGTAGAGTTGACGTGCTCATTTGAAACTCTCAGAACACCAATTCCCGTCTTCTGCCGCATTAGCTGTCAGTCCGAAAGGTATGCAGGCTGACATGGCTCTGCAACAGCATGCAACATTTGCAGACTCAACATATCAATACATGTGATATCATAAGCTTATTCATTGCATCCACTAGATTCCAGAATGTGGCTATATTTGAGACGAATCTCCCTGGATATAAGAATCTGATTTGACCTTGACAGCGGACAGCTCTTCTAGCCGTCCTTACATGAGTTGACCTATGCTCTCAAGGATACTGATACACTAGAGGTCGTGTCAACCTAATATAGATGGTTACCTCCTAGATGGAATCGCACATAAAGCGTGACACAATTCTGAATTTTCCTGGGCTGGTTTTTATTATGTTTTTGATTAAAGTTTATCATTCAATATGCTATGATTAAAGATTATTCATTAACAACGCATTGCTCAAACCGAATGTGGATCGTTGGATTGCATATCATCTATCTATCGGTAAAATTGTATCTCTATATTAAATATTCATTCATGCAAATATCCTCTCAAACGTGGACGATACTGATCATAGCACTACCTTTACAATAAGGCTTTTCCCAGTATATTGGCGGATATTGCAGTACGTGTAATTGCACAATATCACGATATTGACATAAATACTTGATGTATTCTAACCGACCAGAAACAGTGTTTTGCCATCTAAGAATATAAAAAGACGTCAAACAATGTCTCAAAACCATGCGTGGTCAAGTTAAATGAGATACCGAGAGCATTGCGTATGCAACCTTATTTACGCAGCTCTTTCAGTTTGTCTCAATGAGAAGACTACCATGGTACAATAGACGTCATGCACGCATTTCGTGTATCGTAATGTTTGTTTTGTTTGATCTCTTTGTCTAATAACCACCATTGTGTGATACATCACATCTGACAACAGGACACGTTGTTTAAAACTTTCTTGACATCAAACGACAACCTAAAGTATTTAGTAAAATACTTAACTACCAATGAGCGGTCACTGTATACATTTTTCGAGCCATTGTTTGTTCAAGCCGTACCCACCAACGCTCTTTGTTATGGCTCCTCTGTCTTATTGTAACCTTTGACCGCTTTTAACACTTGTCCTCTGTACCTCGCGCTGTTTTCTTACGCGCAATTTATATCTCTCACGAGTAGTCCAATGGTCTATATTGTAGTAGTCATTGCAGATTTAGAAGCTATGGTGCATTGACGAGAAAAGATGGAATGTGGTCATTGACGAAACTACTATTATAGTGGCTCCAAAAAGGTTCGAATGCCTCAATGCTGCATTCAATCACACAATTTAACCAGATAAATGTTAATCGCGAGAATATGATTGATGAAAGGTGTTTGCTCGTTCGAATTGTTTAATATGGTATGTGCAGGTATTCGCTGCTTAACTGAAAGTTGGCTTAGGGAGAATGGGTTAAGCTTTGGTTACAGCTGTTGTCAGGCTACGTGGCTACATGGCTATGTGATGAACATATGATGTTCATATGAACGGTGCGGTAAACGCCCTCAATCGCACATAATAGATGGGGCTTTGCAGATGACTTATATATGTCAACAGGTACTCTATTGAAGTGGTACTGAGGGCATGCTTATCTTGCTTAAAAGACCGAATATTTCATTCTAACGACAATCATTGTCTAAGTAAATGGCAAAATCGACGCTATATTCTTACAGCTCGATTGCACCATGGGTTATCCGTAAGTCACAGACCTTTTATCAACGCTTTGCAGATAATTAATGAAGCCTATATCTTGTGATATCCGCGTCACGGGAAACCAGTCAGGCTTTCACCACTTGGCAAATATGACATGCATCATGCAGGTATCGATTCACATGTTTTTAAACACATCAAGGTAGGATATCCAGTCACCGTACCGCTTTTCCAAATCATCAGTTGTTCGGTTCGGTAACTTGCTAAAGGAAATGTCTGATAAAGTTGATATCCCAAATAATAGGCCACTTTTTTATGTGACTACCATGGTTACAACCTTGTTTCATTGTCCTTCAAATAGCCGTTCACTGCCAGCTAAACGGCTACACAGTGACGTGCATTTTTATTTCGAACATTATGAACTCGCTGGAAAGCAAAGGGCTTCTACTAATCCCAGACTTAGCAATCAGATAGTAAGCCAAGGGGTGTCCATTTATAGCAGCGTGTTAAACACAAAATGAACAGCGGTATGCTGGAAGTTGTCCCATTTGTATACTAAAAAGCATAACCGCAGTAACTACTTCATCCTATGCGACAGGTCACAAAACGATACTTAGAACAAATTGACCTTGAATATAGGCGACTATATTTCGTAGTCAATTGGACATATTTTTATGAAGAACTGGCCAAACACATTTACTATCTTTATGGAAGCCGTTTCGAGATCATGTGATTACTCTAAAATGGGCATTTATTGCATAATTAAAAAGGGAAAGTCACTCATCTACAAGTGAATAGCGTCATTGTTCCGACATGGCATACTTCAGAGTTTTTGTGCTGTTTACCACATGCCAATGCGACGAGTTTTATAGGTTGGCGGCATTCCACTGTCATTTGCAAGACTCAAAATTGATATGGCTTTCAGAAATCGCTGCATTCCAAGCATAGTAGGATTGCTAGGGTTTGGAATGCGCATGTTCAACAACTTTTATAAAAGATGGTTATGCTAGCCTTAACACTGCGGATGACTGCTGATGACCATTAGCAAGGTACCTAGAGACCCACCAGGTTTTTTAGGCCTGGTAACCCATCACGGAAAGGTAATGAGTGGCCATCGTTGTGAATGTAATGGTTTCTAGCCCAGACTTGGCTAGCATTGCAAATGCGACCGCGTGTACTAGTGTATTGTGTGTGTGTGTATGTGTGTGTGTGTTTGTGTGTATTGCATGCGTGTGCTTGTTTGCGTGTGTACGTTTGCATGTGTGTATATTTGTGTATCATTGCGATTTGCAGTGGAATGTTCAAATTACCTCGCTCTCCGCTACGATACCTGCAGCTCCACAGGGGATCAGTGCTCGGTGGTCTTGGCTCAGCATCCGTCAGTTGACAGGTTAACGTGAATAGAGAACCCGCTCAACTTACAATTGAAATAAAGTGTTATTGAATTCTTAAAGATCAAATATCGTGCTTTCTATGCATATACCCATCCATTCTTCTTTCACCTTTAGTGAATGTACTACTGCTGCTGATTGACTGAGGCCATAATTCACTCCTGGTTTTGAGCGATGCCTAATTGGTACTGCACACTGTTGTGAGAATAAGATCATCACCATCTAACATGTCACCAAGCTGAATCATTAAACCGATTTGACGGCACATGTCCTCGCCAAAAGTAACCACTTTGATAATGCGACTATTCTCGAAGACACCATCGGTACTGTAGAATGCAGGACCCTTTTGAATTTAACAGAAATATCGATTTGATTGTGTTTACCTACCAAAAAGGTAATGCAGGGTCCTGAGTTACCTGCCAATACGTGGTCTACTAAATAGGTGACGCCTTAGATTTTGAATGACAAAGAAGGCCCACTGTGTACTCCGACAATATCAATTAGATACCTAATAAGGGCATTGGTTGAGAGATACAATCTGATATCCTGCTCATTTATAATTAAAGTTGGTGACAACGGTGACCACAGTATCATCTTAGTAATCCTTGTACTGTTACTGGACATTGGAGTTAACGTTTTCCAAGAAGACAATAGCCGGGCGACTTAGACACAAAAACTTAAACTTACAAAAGCCGATGTCCAAACTGTGATCATGATAAGCTGAAAATGCCTCATCGCATGTCAGTGTAATATCATGCTAAACGTTAGCTCATTGGCTTCATTAGAGCTAAACGCTCGCTGGTCGACTAATATTTTTTACCCTGACCGGCTTGTTTTATTGGAAGGATATCCGCAACAAACAATGCAATTGGTTTAACAATACATCGGTTGCTTAATAAAGCCGAATCCGACCAATCAGGCACTTGAATTGGGTAGGGACATTCCCTAAGCCAGCGGATTGATACAGATCACATTCGTTTCCATGCGATAGAGGAGCAGCCACCGAATTTTGCAAAGTTTTACATATATACACAAGAAACGTAACATACGCGAGTTACAGTGAAAATTCGTATGATTGCAGAACCGACGGGGTACTATGCTAATTAGCGGTTTTGCCAGTTTAATTTTTTACTTGGATCAATGTAAGCGTCTGTGTATAACGCGGCTGAGCTGAAAGTTTATAGCATGTACGTTCTCAGATGTGTCTACCGATTGCCGCATAGATTTGCACACAAGCGACGTGGTATCTAGGTGTGAGATAGCGCAGGGGTCTAAACCGAGAGACGATATTCTTATTCTCTTGACTGTAAAAACATGAATGTTACAAAGCTCTAACGATGCATGGTAGAAATGATACTTAAACGCACATAGACATATGATATGCTTTGCGTAGTAGATATATAATATGCATAATGAGAACCATGTCACACTTGCATAGTTCCTTCTTATTTATGGCGGAGTCACCAGAGCTATGTCAAGATCAGTAAAAGGGTTTACAAAAAGTCGGGTTAGGCGCAGCTATGATGAATCGTTTGGAAAATGTGCAACAATCCTAGTAGTGATATAGGTACCCCTACTCGCCTCGTCTTTGACGTCGAACGATGGACGAAGTGGATTGCACAATATATTTTTCGCTGACGATCGCTTCGGGATATTTCGTCATCGTTTTGTTGACCTTAGAATTGGTGACCTAAGGGACCTCAAGTCAATACATTGAGCTGGGCGCTATTTGGATGAGGACATTTTTGGCAGTTTTATTGAGAAGGAGTTTGTAAATGGCTATTAAAAGTCAATTAGCGGTAATGGTGTTGAAAGAGAAGTCAAGGATAGCGTTATTGTTAGTGGGAGTATTCACCGTCTGTTCAGATATGAAGACGGTGTTTACGAGGTGATTTGTTGCTATTAACTTCCTTTATCCCATGACATGTGGTGATATATTGAATTGGTGACCTTAACAGGCTCACGCGATGTACGGTATTCAAGTGAGTTCATTTGGGGGCTATGTCCTGAGTTGTTGGACTATTGTTTTGGTGACCTTCGACCTCATGGAGGCGCGCTATTTTGAATGAGGTCATTCTATTTTTGGAAAGTGATTTCACTATGTCTTCGGATATGTCGTCATAGTTTGCTGAGCTAAGCTAAGTGATGGGATAGAGAGTGTATTTAAAACGGGAGAGTGTCTCAGTTCTGCGTTCAGTTATAATCATGTCTGGGAAACGGATGAGCGACGCGGACTTGTTAAAAGCCGTGGCGCAAATCGAAATGGAGGAAGTGACACCACTATACACACGATACTTTGCACAGTATTCGATAGTGGTTTGGAATAAAGATGTAGTGTTTTTGAAAAACAATTTCAAGAAATGTCACATAGAGTTGGGGATGAACTGTGTATTGGACTGTGGTTACGAAATAGCTGCTGTCACAGAAACAATGAAACAGTTAGAAGCGGGAGAGGAGAGTCGTGTCGAGGTCTCTATTTGTGCAGACGTGACGATGAGTGTTCGATACCCGATCCCTATGGTGCTGATAAAGAAGGGCCAGGTGACAATGCAATTGGACAGTTACTCGTGGTATATGTTTGTAGAAGCGTGAGAGGAGTTGAAACAGCTCTATGGAACCCACGTGGTGAGAGCGAAATTAATGGAGGAATATCTGATGGTGGTGTACACAGACACGCTTGTCGATTTAATCGAAGCTCTAATACCAGAAAAATGCCACGGATGTCAGATCGACCACCCGAGTCAGCGACAGCATAATCTTTGTTTGATGGCCGAATCTGAAGAACAAGTTCGGATGTGCATGGCGGATGCTCTCGAGCGTGTTGACGAACACTATGTATCAAGTTTATGGGAATTAAGTATAGGTTTAATTGACCCCTGCCCCTCGTGGATGGAACGTAGCAAATGGTTGTGTGTGGACTATAGGAAATATTGGTTGGAGTCGGTGAAATCAGATATTGAAATACGTGTAATTAACAGATTGTGTAATAAATGAGTAAAAATACAGGCCTGAGTTTGTTTCTTTTAATTATTATTTGGAATGTATGTTATAAAGAGTTCAAATTTGGTGGGTGGTCATTTATGACTAAGATAGTCAGAGAGTAACATCAACATGACGGATGCGTATAGCAGGTGGTCTGTTTTAAAAGACAAGTTACAGATGCATGCACAACTAACTCGAGAACTGAGAGACAATAAGATCTATAGACAAATTAGTATAAATCAAAAGCGCTTGATGGAGCATGGTTACGATTTTGATACGGCTCTTAGTAAAGCGATCGAAGCTAGAGAGTGTTTAATGGATCGTCAGTTAACTGCGTTCGTGTCTGAAGATGAGGTAGATTAACGTAATTATAAATATCTGATTATAAATATCAGTTAACAACAAGTTTACTGGCAGTAGAGTTTGAATCTTTAAAGCGACGACATGGATACTTGTGTAGAATGTGACGAATGTAAGAGAGTCGCTGAGACTCAATAACCATATAGACCCAAGTCACCTGCTCAGGGTAAACACAGAACCCTGAGGTTACGGCGTTGTCCTCTGTGTCAATGTGGGTTTGTAACGAAGGCGCTTTTGACCCAACACTTGAAATATCACTGTAATTATAAGCTCTACATATACAATCGAAACTTAAGGAAAACAACAGGCACAACAAAGCAGAGGAAGGTTGTGACGTAATTGGAAAGCTTAACTTCCACGTTCGAAGAACCCCACAACCCCGGTGTTCGTGCGATACCACGTGATTTACCGGACCTGAAATTAATTTGTCACGTAATCATGACAAACCGCTGACTACAGCTAAATCAATTCGTCACGTGATCATGAAAAAAGCGCTGACATCAGCTTAATTAATTCGACACGTGATCATGAAAAACTCCTTACATTAGCTCGATCAGGGGATAAATAAGCGAACACGGACAGCTTTTTGTTTCATTCAGGATGGCAGAGGAGAACGGCGAGGAGTATGATTACATTGATTGACCGTTGTATACCAGTCGTCGTAGTGGTCGCTTTCAAATTTCACAGTGGTGTAGTAACCCAGATGATTTGATCAATGATTTACACATTCGCGATCGATGGAGCGGACATCAAATAAAATTACCCTCAAATGCCTTTCTCAGAAGCGGGACGGCTCTTACATCACTCACCTAATCGTTGATTGACGTGGAAGCTGGCCAATCGGACGTTGATACGGAAGAAACCATTTGTGATGATGTGAAAGACCCAGTCCCCTATATTGAAATTACCCGTGAAAGCGTGACCATGCGCTTTGATAGTTTCAATTGGTGGCAGCTCATAAAAGCTTACCAAGACCTATCACCACGTGCACAAAAGATGGATGACCCAGGAACATCGCCTGATGGGTGGGATATGATAATTAGCCTTTACAGTGGTTTGATGAAGCCATTGTTATCTGACATAGCTCAAGAAACATGCGTCGTGTGTGGAACGGGCGTATGTCAAGCCGAGAACCAACAAAAGATGTATTCACATTGCGTTGGAAGAGCCTTGGATAAGGTGGACGAACATCACGTAACTTTATTATGGCGCTTATTGTGTGAGCAACACAATATGACTGTACTATGCCTTTGGCTCTCTAGAGAATATCGGCGTAATATGTTAGGTTTTTGTGTGACCGCCGAACACTGGTCTAAAGTCTTAATGGGGAAACCGTATGACTGTAAATATAACAAAATTATTAGACGCATGAATATATATGATTGGTGATTGAATAAAATGGTAATAATGTACTTGAGTTGAATTTCTTTTTGAGTTCTACCTATAACTGTCTACGATCATCTAGGGAGACAAACAGAACCAATGGATGTAGGCTCTGCACCGACATTGCATCCGCAGGCACATTGTCTGAACGGCCCCTCACAACCTCAACCACCGAAAGAGTGGCAACAACTAAAGAACCACATCGCCAGGCTGGACGCCCAAATGCAAAGGATCAAAGACCAAAGTAACAGGTCACCGAGGCAGAGTGGACCACGCACAGGACCACGCATGTGTTACAACTGTAAACGCACTGGTCATCTTGCACGCGACTGCAAAGCCCCACACCAAGACACGTCACGTCAGTTTCCATCACAACAAAAAAACTAATTTCCGACTGGCGCCCCAAAGTATGTATAAACATTTCAGGCATTTTAGTTAAATTTTTAATTGATACAGGCGCCAGTCGTAGTTTAATTCAGTCACAAACTTATTCTAGATTCAGAAATTTCAGAGCAGAAAAGACAGATATAAGACTAGAGACGTTGACAGGACAGGAAATTAAGACTGACGGACAGGTAGACTTAGTGCTGTATAGAATAGGCAGTCACAAATTTATTCTTATCCCAGACATGGAAAATGATGGCATTCTAGGTGACGACTTTCTACAAAGATATATTGTAAGCATTGACTATAGTAAGAAAGTAGTAAAAGTTAAAAAATTTTAACTGCCGTTTTGTTCTGTGCAGCCGGGCTTTGCACCTAAGATAGCAAAAGTGACAGATATATTAGATAGACCTGACTGGCTTAGTGACGAAATAGACGGACATTATGTTTTCAGAGCAGAACTTGGGCATTGTACTGCAGTAGAACCATGTAAAATAGTGACTGATGGACCTCCTATGCGACAAAAACCATATCGACAAGCACTCACAAAACGACACATCATTGAAGAGGAGATAACTAAGATGCTTGAGGCAGGTGTAATTCGACCATCTGAATCACCTTATGCCTCGCCTGTGACTTTGGTTCCTAAGAAAGATGGATCTACTAGGTTCTGTGTCGACTACAGAAAACTCAATCACGTCACAAGAAAAGACACGTATCCTCTACCCAATATTCAAGATATTTTTGATACGCTAGGAGGCAGTGCCTATTTCTCTACGCTCGACCTCCGATCAGGCTACTGGCAGCTTGATTTAGACGACGAAGCTATACCGAAGACTGCTTTTGTGTGTCATAAGGGATTGTATGAGTTTCTACGGCTTCCGTTTGGTTTGGCTAACGCGCCTTCCCAGTTCCAAAGAGTTATGAACTCTATTCTTCACAAATTTATCGGAAAATTTTGTTTGGTGTATTCGGACGATATCGTTATCTTCTCTAAAACTCCAGAGGAACACAAACAACATGTATCCCTCATTTTGAATGCAGTTGCTCAGGCTGGACTAACTCTCAAAAGCTCAAAGTGTCATTTTGGGAATGAAGTAGTCGAATTGTTGGGATATCGTATATCGGGAGGTGGCGTTTCTCCTCAGGTTGCCAAAACAGAAGCCATTAAGAACGTTCCGGAGCCACAATCTGTCAAAGAGGTGAGGTCATTTCTTGGAATGGCGGGATATTACCGTCAATGTATCCCAGACTTCGCTGACATAGCTGCTCCATTAGTTAATCTAACTAAACTTTTTCGTTTTGGCATTGAAGAAAGCAAGTCATTTAGGAAACTCAAGGACGCATTATGCTCTGATAGAGTAATGGCTTACCCTGATGTCAACAAACCATACAAATTGTACATGGACGCCTCTAACTATGCTGTAGGCGGCATTTTAGTGCAAGAAACTGACGGTATCGAAAGACCAATCCAATACATTTCCAAACAATTGACTAACACTCAAAAGAAATGGTCTGCGATTGAACAAGAGGCTTACGCTGTGATATTTGCGCTGCAGAAGCTTCGCCCATACCTCTGGGGTGCTCAGTTCACGGTGTTCACGGATCATAAACCACTGCTTAGTTTGTTTAAAGCAGAAGTCAAGAACACTAGAGTTCAGAGATGGGCAATGCTCATATCGGAATTCGGGTGTGCCATCCAATATAGAAAAGGAAAGAACAACGTGAGAGCAGACATGTTATCC
This sequence comes from Urechis unicinctus, assembly GCA_034190875.2. Taxonomy (NCBI): domain Eukaryota; kingdom Metazoa; phylum Annelida; class Polychaeta; order Xenopneusta; family Urechidae; genus Urechis; species Urechis unicinctus. Next base: position 8,170,093 of record CM067345.1, read on the forward strand.
CGCATAGTGGTTTCAACGGTTTCTCAGAAATTAGCTTTAAACAACAGAGGTCAACAACAAGCAGTCGAGTTCAAACAGGCATGGGACACAGCACAGGAAGAGGTGGACGGTACAGACTACGTCATAATGGAAGGTGAGCTTTACTCGCTTATACTTCCGTTTGTGGGAGCACACCCCCACCCCAGACTCCTGCTGCCCCGAGAAGAGAGAACGGCAATAATGCGTGAGGCTCATCAAGACGTTGGACACCGCTCCTGGCACGCCACGCTGATATACATGCAGGCTTACTGTGTGTGGCCTGGCATGGTCCGCGACGTCAAATATTTTTGTGAATCATGTGTACATTGCCAAGGCAACAGACGTAATCCACCAAAACAAAAGTTCGTAATTACCGACACACCACAGGCTCCGTTTGAGAGAGTTGAAATAGATCTAATTGGTCCATTTCACCCAAGTCCTCACGGCAATAAGTATATAATGACTGTTATCGATCATCTAACAGGATGGGCCGAGGCCTACCCAATTCCAAACAAAACATCAGAAATTGTCTTCAAAAAGTTTTACAATGAATTTGTCTCACGTTTCGGCACACCAAAAGTGATCATTACCGACCAAGGTCAAGAATTTATGGGCCATTCATTTAAAGAAATGATTCGAGAATTAGGAATTAACCACAAGAGAACAACCCCTGGACATCCCCAGACTAATGGCACCGTCGAACGTTTCAATAGAACTCTAAAAGACACTTTGACGAAGACTGTTAATAATGATATTAGCGCCTGGGAAGAGCAATTAGCGCCAGCTTTACTGGCATACCGTATCTCAGATGGGAGAACACGTGGCTCTAATCCATATCATATACTATTTGGTGTGGAGCCCAATGTGGACTCAGCTTACCAGACTGAATGCGATCGGCTAGAAGAAATGCAACGCGCCCGGAAAGCTTCACACTTAAGCCAGATTAAGGGCAAGGAATACAGGCAGAACCATGGACCGACCGGACACAGGCATATTATTGTTGGCGATTACGTCACGCTCAACTGCGCTGAGCCACAAACAATGACCCATCTCAGGGATGGCGCCTTAAAGGTAACATCTGTCAGAGGAAACGTAATTGGTGTAGTACCGTTGGACGATCCCATGCGCAAGCCAAAATACTACCACGCAAATCGTCTGCGCACAGTACCTTCTACAATCACATGGGAGGATATAAATCCCCGGGTCCGTCGTTATGCAGGCCCCAGTGATGCGAGGACTTTGCAACTGGAGGACGTTGATAACGGCGAATACATAACTCTTCCCGCCCAAAACCCTACATCAATCCGACTTCAGCGCAAGAGCGGTTCTACACAGCCAGTGCCTCAGTGGAGTAGACAGGCAAAGAAAGCCAGAATCGCTGTATTACGTGAAGTGAGACAATGGTTTCTTCAACGAACTCATCAGTAATTTATTACTTTGTTAGTATCATCGTGTATGTTAATGTAACTGAACCACTGAAGATCGACGTCGCTCCCTACGGGACTGTCACTGTTAGTGAAGGCCTTGGCAGAATCCAAACAGGATCATACGAGCTTGTTATCATGACGCAGAGACCAACCTCTATCCAGCAGCAGTACCTAGTCCCGCTGCTAAACCAAGTTAACGACATGCTCACTATGACAGGACGAGGACAGATCGTTGACATCGACACCTACTCAACTCGACTACGGCGACTGCAGGCGTCACCTCGAGTAAGGCGTGGATTGATCAATGCTGTCGGCGAAATAACAAAAAGTCTCTTCGGTATTGCGACGGAGAAGGACGTCAATAGGATAAGAAACACCGTTAATGAGCTATTCGCAGAATCCAACCGAGGGAAAATTGTCGTGCGTGACCTCATTGTCTGTGTGAATCGTACAATGGATCTACAGCAGCAAATACGTGAGAAAGTAAATGTGCTTGCCAAACATGTTTATAATCTACAGGACAACATAGGAACTTTAACCGAAGTTTATGATGAAGTAAGTGAGCGCATGTATCGATCAGAAACGTTACTTATTGTAGAAAATATATTGTCATTAGCCGAGGAAGTTTATAATTCCGATAAAGTTATCATTGATCATTTCCAGTACAAGAGAGATTTGGCCGTAATTGGTCATCTTACGGAAACCTTACTTCCTAGAAGTGAACTAAGAAAAATTAGAAAGAGGGTAAATATTGAAGTCGATGATGATTATTTGTATGCTAACCTCCAAGTTAGAATTATGAAATTTGATGAAAATAGTTTAGGGTATTGGGTTTCTCTACCAATTTTAGAAGGCGAACCATACACCCTTTGGCGTGTGCTAACGGTGCCCTTCCCCGTCACGGCCGGACGGAGGAGGATCGTTCCGGAAGTTACTGCTGTGGGTCATGGTTTGGAGACAGGTAATTATATCGAGGCAGATTTATGTAGTTTTAAAGATCCAAAGTTATGCCGATCGCCGGTAGAATATAATTCTTTTAAGTGTATAAATAGTATTTTACGTCAAGAAGAAGCACAGATTGAAAATTGTGAAGCTGTTTCTGTAAGTAAATTTGATATTAATGTTAAACGCGTGACACCTATGTCCGTTGTAATCTCGACTGAGGGAGAGACTGTAGAAGAACGTTGTCCGTTTCAAACTCCTGAGACTTTCGAACTGCTAGGTAATGCATATTTATTAACTGTAAATGCTGGATGTGTTCTAGAGGGACAAAATTGGTCATTTAGAGGGAATAGTGTAGACAAGTATAATATAGAGGTCGAGGATTCAATTCAATTGTTACCTGATAATTTTAATGTGAGTATGTATGCGGAACTACCAAGAGTAACATTTAACTACACGGCAGTTTACGACATTTTGGACAGAGGCTACGCAATGTTGCCTGATGTGAATCAGTTGAACGGAAATATAAAGTATGTCGCATTGTCTGGAGGTGTGGCAGGTTACATGTCCATTTTATTTTTAATTATTGTCATTAATGCAATGTGTGTATTCCGGTATTTTAAGAGGAGTATTTGTTGTAAGAAGGCCAGAGCAGATATATCTGACCAAACTATAGAACTTAAGAAAGATGAAAAAAATTTAACGGAAGTTAAGCTTCCTGTTTTCAAGCAGTTCTGTGGTGCTGCTACTAAGTATATATGATTTGAATTTGAATGTGTCATATTATTGACCCATTATGGTTTATAATTTTGCCATGAATTGTTTAAAGGCGTGGTTAGTGTTGTAAGATTTGTTTTGAGCTATGTAATGTTATTGATGTTGTTAATTGTGGTTAGTGTATTTTATTGGAACCTATCTTCTGGGTAGGGAGACTATTTTGGTTGATATTGTATTTAGTACTTATTTGAATAAATTATTCAATTTAAGAGGGGGAGGAGTGTGGAGAACCACATGCTTCTCCTTGTTTATATTTATTATTTAGCTTTTCTTTGTAAATGTATGCCGACGTTCATGTAGGCCATCTGTGGGAGATAATCATGCATCTTGGATGGTTTTCTTTTATAGAATAAGTATGTCATTATCCGTCTTAGGATTAGGAATTAACATGTTGTAAATATGTGGCAGCTGTCAACCATGTGTATAATCTTGTGTATCTTCCTGTTTGTACAAAGTGGAGGGATCCTAATCCACCAGGAAGAGATAATCATTAAGACGGATAACTTTAATGTATGTTACTTAGTACTAAATCTGGTGGGCACGTGAATCTCACACGTGTTTACGTCATACATTTGGTATATAAAGGTTTGGAAATATCTAATAAAGTAGTCTTGTACCAGTGTGTCTGGTGAGCAACTTACTGTGTGTTCGTTGTTCTTAACTTCGTGTTAACGTGGCAGACTGTGTGCCGCAAGTTGCTGTGTGCGACCTAAGACTTTTAGAAGTCTTGCTGCAACATTATCAATAGTTATCTCGCTGGTGCTTAAACACCCGTGAAAGGAACTCGTATTCTGTGGATACACCCTATGGTAACCACAATATATACACCCGCAGTTATGCTAATTTATTCATTAGCACTGGACAACTCTATTAAGACGAAGGCAATGGCATAAGTTGGAGTGATTATCCCAATGGCTATACACTATTCACTTTTGATCTGACCCCCGACCTGGGTGATAGCGGCACTCATTTTAATTTGTTGAAACAAGGAAACGTGCGCTTGGAAATGCGTTTTGGTACAGCCCTAGAACGTACAATTAATGTCATTGTGTATGCCGAATTTGAAAATATGATTCAAATCGACCGAAACCGTAAAGTTCTGTTTGATTACGCTGCCTAACAATAGATACCAGGCTCTTACAAAAAGACGCTTTCACTCAAGCTACTGTGCGCGGAGTGTTTGCGCGGAATAAATTACCCAGCCATGTCAACTACCTCCTATTCATAATGTATTTGTGAAGTTCTTGAGCAAGCATTGTGTGAACTGGACTTATGATACAAAGCCATTACAAGACTTTAATTCCAATACTTGTGGACTTTGTTGTTTGTATTATTTAAAGAGACAATGTTGTGGAATAAGTTTGAACCAATTGCTGGCTGTATTTACCGACAATTATTCAACCAACAATAAGCTGGTGACATTGTTTAATTCAAGGCAAATAAACAACGCGTGTTGAAAATGTACGAGGTTTTTATTCTTAGTTTTTCTCACAGCCTTTAAAAATCAATTTCTTACAGAGCGCACATCCATCGATTACATAACACACTTCAATTTATTACATAATAACACATATCAATTTCTTAAATAGCATATCAATGTATCACACATCTAAAGGTTTAGTGTTTACACCATCTGCATTCACAATTCTCTTCTCGTATACGAATACATTGTGTTATTGTTAACGCGAAAGCCGATAAAACCATCTCCACTCCACTCCTCTTTCAATAACCCCGGAGTACGTTTATCATATTTTTGGCGAGTCACGCAGCACGGTTGAGGTACCCACGGGGTTCCGTTCTTTTTAGACTGTATAAAGGTGTTGTTGTGTTTTTCACACGCTGCAGCTGGTAACCACTGAGGGTATTCTCGGTAAAATTGTTCTTTCATGTTGGGTTTGATGACATCTGTTAGATGACTACTACTGAGGGCGATATAACTACTGTCAGTGTCCATCTGTACATAGGCAAAATCACATCTCGAGACATACTTGTCAATAAAATCATAATAAAATTCCAGCATCCTTAATTTGGCGTATTGATAAACAAAATAGCATATTTGTTGGGGTAAGTCGAGATTAATGGTGGTTTTGGCCATGTCGAATTCAAACAGGTTGGGGGTCAATTCGTTCAAGGCTCTGAATCTTTTGTCGTTGATCAATTTCTGACCCTCTCGGTAGTCGGCGTATCTGACATCACGGTGTTTAGTTTTATCCTGACGCATTAACCTACAAACATAGACAAATTAGTATAAATCAACAGCACTTGACGGGTATTTGTTTTTTTCTTTTCTTTTTTTAAATCATAAATTTGAAATAAATTTGAAAGTAACAATTAAATCAATATATTTTACAATAATACATTTTAGTATATTTACCATAGGCCGAATTTCCAAGTAGCTTAAAAGTTTCAGCTATAACGGTCTGACTCGGGTCGACATCACCCCCAAGTCTACACACAAACAAGAACATTATCAAAAATAAAATTCAACACTTGAAAGAGTATATCACATATAACTCATATAACATGTGTATTCGTACATACTTGGCGTCTAATACGGTCTCTGCAAATCGTTTGAAACAGGCTGTGGGTTCATACTCCAGTGTTTGGTATATCTTTGTGATCACCAGGCCATGTTCCAAGTACCATTTCAGTAGTGGGCTAGCAAGCAATATTTTCACACCTTTGTAGCTCCCTATCAACGTCCGCCATTCTGTCTATTTGAAAATAAATATTAAAAATCGTTATGACATCATAATGATCGCAACAAAATACATAATGATCCCACGCCCCTTGTCACCTTGTTTACTTACTTTCATAGCGTCCCGTTGTTCAGCATAGACTCGCATAAAGGGTCCGATTTCATCTCGGGTCAGTTCAGTGTTTTTGAATATAGGGGTCATTTCACTAAAATAGTCTTTAAGGGTTTCTGGTACGTGTATATCTACTTCAGCCATTCCAAAAAAGGTTCCGTCACGTATATTGGCTATGAGCTGTTTTTCCGTCAAACCGGTTCGTGGTGGTTGAGGTCGACTGTACGTGAACGCTTTGATCTGAGGGTCTTTTTTTCGTTTTTTCGTCCATTCACATTCCCACACAGCTACGACATCATAACCTAATCCTCTCAAATACTGGGTATTTCTTTCTGTTTTGGTATATAAATCACTCATTAGTTTTCCACTGATGGGGCTATGGGTCAATTTCAGACACGGACAACCATGCCATACACATCCGTGAAACTGATATACTGTTTGTGTTTCTTTGCACCAACCTTCTACGGGTAATCGCCGGGCACCTATTCTTTTTTCCCCTCTGTTTAGACGGTGTTGTATTTGATTTTGTGAGCTGTGTGCTATCCAAGCCAACCATTTATCCGCTACACCACGTTTTCAGGTCTGAATTGGTTTAAACTCAGGCGCGTGACGTCGGGTCGGAAAGTTGGCTGGCATGGGTTGAGACAAAGCCCACAGATACAAGGCATTCACATCATAACCCACAATTCCTTCACACAACTTCGCTTCATTTCCGTTCTGTTCACGCATGACGTAAGTTTTTCCTTTTTCGTGGTAATGATGAAAGATGATTGAGGGTCCGCCCACTATTCCATTTTTAATCAACCAATAGATGTCGTTGTTCTTTGCGTCAGGTAAGGTAAAATAATCTTCCAAGTCTTGAAATAAATATCGCATGGTTAATCCGGGCACTGATATTCCATCCTTCAACATATCTATACCTCTCTCACTGTAAAAACGACTCTGTTTCTCTATGGCTTCCAGAAACGGTTCGACATCTAAATTGTTGTAATATATCAAAAAGTCTTTAAAAGTCTGCATATGACCTGCTTCCCACGCTTCTTGACATTCAGCGTATTGGTCAGCTGTAATGTTTTCTTGTTTTAACGCACTGTAAAAAGCTGCATGGGGTGGTAATTCTGTGTTGTTCAAACGATCGAGTGTCACCCATTCTAAGGGAAATATACCTTTTTCTGTTCGCATTGAAAGGCTGGTAGTTATTTGTCGTATGTATATCCAGGTGCGATAAAGTTGGTGATATCCAAAAACCGTACAGGTCCGTTTCAATGCACATGAATGAGTTATTTCGTTTGATGGTGTACTTGATTGATGAATGTTCTTGCAGGTAAGTTGTCAACAGTATTTTCACAACGTTGAGGTCATAATTCAAGGAGTTGAATCCTACTAACGGTAATACATGTAAATAGTTGTCGAATTTGTTCTGTAATTTCTGCAATGGATGTTCTCCCTTGACGACCGGGTCCCGTTGATACGCTTCATTGATTTTCTCTTGTAACTGGGTTAGGGCAGCTTCGTATTGAACAAGCATCAGTAGATAGGGTGCGTTTGATATCTCCTCTATATACATCATCATCCTGTCAATCAATGTTTGTGCGTTTCCTTCCGTTACAAAGCATTTTGGTTCTGTATAATCAGGTACATTGCTGCATACACTCACTGATAACGGTACGTGTTTTTGGTCCCAGGTGACTTTGGGTGAAATGACGGGTAGGTTGTCTTCTCCAAAACAACTTTCAAAATCATAGGTGGCTCTGTAAGGGTAAATACAGTCTTCTATTTCGATTCCTTCGTCCCGTAACGCTTCAAAGATAGTGGGTGGTAGATGAAAAACACCGGCTGGGTACTTGTATTTCGTTTCCACAGTACATTTGTTTTCGTGGCTACGTAGTTTTTTCACACTTTTCCACAGCTTCTGACAGGTACCACAAATATATGATTTGCTATAAAGGTCAAAGTTTTGACGGACGAGTGAAAGTACCCCAATTCATCTGTTTCTTTGTGACGTAATAAGAATCCATAACTCCCGTTGATTTTAAAGGCTGAATCGCATTCCTCAAATATATACTGGTTGAGGTTGGGCACAATTCATCTGTTTCTTTGTGACGTAATAAGAATCCATAACTCCCGTTGATTTTAAAGGCTGAATCGCATTCCTAAAATATATACTGGTTGAGGTTGGGCACATCTTCTTATAAACTATAATTGTAAACAGTTTGCAGGCTTCCAAATCGCGTATGAGTCCGTATGGCTCTTTCATTCGCAGCCAACACAGCTTCTGTCGACATAATCATCGATAATCTGTCAATATAAATATCACCCAAAGTCATAAAGCTTTCCATTACGTCATTCCTCAATTCTACTGGCAATAGACCTATCCTTTAATAGACCTACCCTTAGCGTTGTCGACTGCAGCGCCATTTCCAGTTTGTGTCGGTGGGTGTGTTGAGCATTGTTTAACAAATCCAGTATGCATTGACCTGTTCGATTGCATAAGTATCCATGGCGGCGTGCAAAATATCTTCTCCCGTCAGCACTGAAACACACACGCGTAACAAACATAATAAAAAAATAAATAAATGACATATACGTGGTAATTCTATAATACAGGTATAGAAATAAAATCATACTCACTGCTTATCTCGATTTGTTCTACAGCTTTTAACAAGTCCGCGTCGCTCATCTGTCTACTGCGTTTGTTCACATCATTGATAGCACCGAGCTGTCTCTTCTCAGTCATGGTTATAACTGAATGCAGAACTGAGACACTCTCCCGTTTTATATAACCCTCTATCCCATCACTTAGCTTAGCTCAGCAAATTATGACGACATATCATACGAAAATTGTGAAAACACTTTCCAAAAATAGAATGACCTAATCCAAATAGCGCCCAGCTCAATGTATTGACATAAGGTCGCAAAACCAAGGTTTGCAAAGATTTCAAGGACGAAAAATATTCGAGCAGATGATGAAATCACTTTCCAAAAATAGAATGATGTCACGAAAATATCTGAGGTGAATGGGAAATCGACCGACACCCAAAGTTGACAATGATATACGCTTGAGTAATTTTAGCGCTTAGGGGAGGCAACTCACAATGACTAATTTATCAAATCGTTTGACATGAGTCGTTATTTAATTAAGATAGATGCGCATCATGAATTCAACGATCGGTAAATCACATTACCAGCTTGTGTAATTATACCACAGATTCATCAAGTCCGATTAATGACACAAACACCAGTATAACATTTATCAATATATTTATTTAAATTTAACAAAATATTTAATTCTAACTAATTTCTTCTATCTTCATCCTACAAACAAAACAAATTATTATCTTTTTGTTTTAATCTCTAAGATTAAACCAAAATAAAATTCCAGAGAGTCTTAAACATTTGCGGTACTCACGGTTCTCTTGTAATAAATGTTTGGGTTCCCTGTATACAACAGATACAAAAAGTCAACGAATCTATACAACGATATAGCTTGTTTTAAGCAAATACTCACAGTACGTGATAAGCTGTTACGAGGTACCCTCCCTTTGTAATAACTTTCACCCAACCGGTGGGGGCCGATATATATCCATGATACGCCCCTGTGACTCCAACTACATATTCGAATCGCTTATAAAAAACGGTTTTATGGTATCTAAAATGTTGTCCTACATCGGGATTTGTCAATGTCTGTTGAATTAAAATAGGATAGTCGGAATTATAAAACATCGATTTGGTTGGATCGGTTGAAATAAAATGGTTTTTATGAATATGCTCCATTCTGACAAAATATAGTAGAAAACTATTTGGAAGTAAAGTTACCATCCGCTATTTGTAACCCATAACTCCACCCCATTTTGAGAAATATCCAATGGTCAAGTTTTAATCCATCTGTTGTTATATTCTCAATGAGAGTTAGAACACACATAAAGCCATCTATCATTTTTCCCTCCTATGTAAGACTCATATGCTAGTACGATTCATTCACGTGAAAACTTCAATCGACCGACGTACTACGGAAAAAATTGACTTTTAATAGCCATTTACAATCTCCTCAATAAAACTGTCGAAAAAAACCTCACCCAAATACCGCCCATTCATCACATCAGGTTATTAAGGTCACCAACCTTCCTAAGGACATAGCCCCCAAATGAACTCACTCGAATACCGTACATCGCGTGAGCCTGCTAAGGTCACCAATTCAATATATCACCACATGTCATGGTATAAAGGAAGTTAATAGCAACAAATCACCTCGTAAACACCGTCTCCATATCTGAACAGACAGTTAATACTCCCACTAACAATAACGCTATCCTTGACTTCTCTTTCAACACCATTACCGCTAATTGACTTTTAATAGCCATTTACAAACTCCATCTCAATAAAACTGCCAAAAATGTCCTCATCCAAATAGCGCCCAGCTCAATGTATTGACTTGAGGTCATCAAAACGATGACGAAATATCCGGAAGCGATCGTCAGCGAAAAATATATTGCGCAATCCACATCGTCCATCGTTTGACGTCAAAAACGAGACGAGTAGGGGTACCTATATCACTAATAATCCTTTCAACGATTCAGCAATGGATGAAATGCAGCGAATGCTTAAGCCGCATTTATCACATCTATTTCAAATATATGTCAAATGCCATTGCGCTAATAACAGCAATTAACAAATATATTTTGTGACTTAGGGTTTGGCTTTCGAGCAGAATAACTGTTGTTGGCCCAATGACCTTAGTCCTGTACAGTTGACCTGGCCAAAGATTGCTGTGCAGGATGAAAATAAGAAAGGGCACGTTTACCATTTGTGTAATATTTAAATATCTCACACCACTTATCATATTCTATTAGACACCGTTATATATGATGATTGAAATGTGGAAAATGCACACATAGTCGGTAGGAACGATGTGACATTATCGCATAAGATATGCGTTCGAACCCATCCACCCCACCCACTAACTACGCAACGTACTTCATGAGACAATTAAACCTATAGTTGTCCTTTTCACTGTGTTAAACTGTGACAGCATCAATCACCTTAACTATAGGACAGTGAAGGTAACAAGGTATGCAAATATGCATATTAGCCGGGAAAAACACATGACACTCTGACATGATTAGTGGCAATTGCAGTTCTACGAGTTACAAGCTACATATCATATACGATTCCGTATGAGCTGCTTTAGTACAAACACGGACTATCCGGCTGCTACATATGACTGCCGTGATCTCTGGATACCCTTGACTGTTATATAATACAGTCACACAAAATATTCAATAACCGATGAAAATAACGGAGGCGTGTGTTCACCGAAAATCACCTTCTCGGCGCAAGGCAATTTCTTGTGAAGCACTTGGCTGACAATACAGTTAATCACTGAGTTAGTATTTTGAATTTCAATGGGTTGCATGGGGTGTTCCATTGCATGCGAACATACATTTTTAATGCTGCTTTTGCTCGATCATGAAAAAATTAACATGTATGCATTGAACATTGCCTGTCTATGTTATTTCTTACTATGGACTGACGGGTTGACGGTCACTGCATTCTGAATTCGCTGAATGAACAATGTAATTAAATCTTTGCATCGGGACGTCAATCATTCGGTGTCTCTTGGGCCGTATGCTTAGAGGTTATGTACATTAAACATTTGCTGCTAGTCATACGGTGGATAACACCTTCTTGGTCATTTCAGACATGCATATTTCTATGGCATGGTACGGAAGCTTGAATTGACAGATTGTTCTTACAAAGCTGTACAAACCAAATCAAGAGGCTAAACTATGCAGAAGTGATGGGGATTTCTATAAGTGATAGATTACGCTGAACCATCCATCTTCGCGAGTTTCTAAGACATAAACGGAAATATTATGGAGAAGCTTCATTCATTTGAACCAAGTAGAGGTCACAGTGCCCTGAATTACGCAAACAATGTAGAAACAAAGTATAAGCGACACCTAAAGACGCCCTAACTATGTGCGATTAGTTCCACCTCATTCTTCTAGATTAACTGATTACATCGCCGATATTGGTCATGGTTATATGTGAAAGGAGAAACAGAACAATATCGTGTTTAAGTTGTGCATCAGTTACACTAAACTAAGATAATAAATGTTGATGCAGCCCATCGTGTGACTATTTGATATGCCAATAATAATCGGAAATAAAAAGCTGAGACTTCGGGATACATTCTAATTCATGCTGCGATGAGGAGGAAGATGCGCAAAATTTTAGCTGATGGAAGCCTTTGCTGACACTTTTCTTTTCAGCAGGGATTAAGCCCTCAGTGCAATATGGGCATGTTACCCCAGTGTATTAGATTTGATAAGCCTGAGAGGTTGGGTGCGGACGAAGAGTGCATGAAAAGTGCCATCCTAGTGTCTGACGAGCAGCATATAGTTTAAGAGACAAAAGAGCAATTACTAACAGAGACAATGGGTCTTTCAATCACGGTGGTCCTGTAATTGATATTAGTTTTCGGACAGTTATTCTTTAAAATCTCGCGGTACGGATTGCATGTATTACGTTGTAAGATGCGTAGTGGCAATAAAACATATACATTTGACTTTCACTTGTTTGTGATGCTGTATAAATGAAAATTGTGTTATGTTTCGACGCATACTACGTCAACAAAGCAAAAGCTAAATAACGAAATCATCAGCATCAAAATAAATGCAACACAAATTAGCATATTTTCACCATTCGCATCCTTAATGGGTAGCCATATGGCTCGCCACTCTTTGCCTCGAATTGTGCAAGTGCCTCAAACGTGATAAACGAGTCTACAACGCTGTACTGTTGCTACCAAAAGCGGTACTGAGTGCGCTTAGTTAAGCCAGGTTGTTCACTCTCTCGTATTTGACAACACAAGGTCAAGTTCAAAAGTCAAACCAACCTGATACATGATTGTTTGAAATCGGAACACATAACACCTTATAGCCTTGGTTTGTATCAGTCAAGCAGTGAATATATGAGGAGAGAAGTTGAAAGAATGTACATAAGTAACCATTTGTCATCATAAAGGTCTTGGGCTTTTTATAATGCACCAAGCTACAGCTATCATGCATTAGCACATGTTGATATTTTCTTTGATTAGGATGGACAATATCATACAATAACTATAATATGAGGAGTATTGATGACTAGTTGTTTGCTAATTGCATTAGAACTGTTATAGCCGGAATATAGTTTTCCGTGATTACGATCACTGATATAAACCAACAGCGAACTTCTCAACAGCGAAGTGACATCGCGACGGTGGTGGATGAGGATGATTGTGATGCTTGAGCAGCTCCCCTTAAGGGACAGGTCCGACTTGGCCCAAATCTGTTGCCCACAATGGACTGCGAAACCCATGCTGCTATGCCGAAGATCCAGCATGCTACTATTGATCTACCGAGTCGGGTTCATCCCCGTTTATAGATTAGACCGCCATTGAACCTGATCGTCTGAGTCACGGTGAACCTGTCACGTTTTCATCGGTATCGAACCCACAGGCTGTGGGTCGATAGGCGTCGTAATACATTACTACGACAAGGGAACCGCGTCTCTACCGGACTGCGTCTCTACCGGACTGCGTCTCTACCGGACTGCGTCTCTACCGGACTGCGTCTCTGCCTTATTCCCGTCATGATAGGCTATGATTTCATGACACATCAACACGCATGGTATGGAATGGCGCGGTCAATAGTATGCATAATAACAATAATCTCGTTAAATATCTGCTCTGAGCAAAATCATATAGGGAATGATTTTGTGTGCCTGAAATATGCATAGCACAGTCATAGTGTCTGTGGAATGAACGGTTTGGACCAATGTGTTTACCCACACAATGACGGCTACAAATATCGCCACAGCGCAATGAGACAGATCGAAACAATGCATTTCTATTCTCGGCATAGACGGCTGCCAATAATTGAGTCCGAACGCGTATTACCTACGTATTTTAATTTCTCAGAATGTTTTACAAGTAATTGGACATTGTTTGGCAATAATTACCAATGTTATCCATTACTGAAGTGCTATGAAACCTTTCTGATTAATTAAGCAATGTGTTCACATATTATGTAAGCGGTCGAATTTCATTGCTACATATAGCTTATATACACAGCAACATCAATCACCAACACAACAAACAATTAACCCCGACGGCATATATACCAGCAATTGTCGTGAGCTTCTATTATCAGAGCTTCTATTATCCCTGTCGCAACCGCCTCGCTTATTATTTTCATGGATTTAAGTATTCTGCATCAATCATTCACATGCAGCCGTTCAATTATAGCCAATAAAGAGGTAGGTGATGCAAACTAACCAATGTAAGTGTGGTCATGAGACGAAAACGTTTCCTATAAACGTAGCAGAAATATTGGGTCTTGCTCCTCATCACTGGGTTAGGACCGCACTATGAACATATATGGTCGAGGTACAGACTTTTTTATACGACACCCGGTACGTCACAGATGCAACACGCGCGCAGAATATCAACTACTTTCATTAAAATATCGTTTTCATTATATGCGGCTATCTGGCCTACCGGTATACTTCCGCTTATTTCAGAAGACTAAAACAAGTGACAACGCCTCGCCTTATATGGTTTGTGCCTGTATAATTAGAAAACAGTAAATAAACAAGGTAAATAACTATTGCGACCATTGCTAATTTATCTCACATAATAGCAGGATAATATTCAGCGTGATAAAGGTCGAATGAAAACCTATCAGAAACACTGCTCATTCATTATTGTAATGTCTACAGCGAAATGTCTATACCTTCTTACGGCGAGCCCATATGTCGTCTTATATAGTAATATTACTCGCAAATCCTCTGTGTGCAGTGCAGTTATTAAGTTAGCACTCTGGCGTGATACAAAGTGTGTAATTCCATGAACAAACCATTATACATGACACAATGTACAACAAAGTACATCGCTCGTTTCCAAATTGCATAATTTCTACAGCAAACAGTCAACGAATTCGCTGATTACATTGCCACCACGAAAGCGCTGATACAACACCAAACTCAGCTTTGTCAAGATAAGCCTTCACCCCACTGAACAATAGTCAATGTCTACATGGTCAAAAGGCGATCGCTTGTTGTCATATGCATCCTGATAATTATTGTCTAAACAAAACGTTGTGACGATGAATTTTTACTCGTATATGACACGCGGTAGACTCCACAATACAAATACGCTGTTTCATAGTAATTAACTCGGAGGCGAATACATTTGTGTGGTATATAGTAGCAATTCAATATTTTAATTGCGCCCAATATCCCCACAAAGAGTCGTATTGATTCATTGATCTGCACAATCTAAGCCTTGGTGAACACCTCTGAATAAAGGTAGTAAATGCGTTATCAGCCTGCATTCCTTTCGACATTGGCCACATTTCCTGATGCTTGTTGGTGGTTACTAGGCGACGTTTTGTCACTTTGAAATTTGAATGTTTTATCAGACCTGTATGGTGACACTAAGCGTTCTATGTACCTTTGTCGGCATTTTTCTGTCACTCCCATGTGCTTGCCTTCATGTTGTAAGATCGAACAGTTCTCAACACGGGCCTAGTGATGGACCTTTCTAGAAACAATATGCTGATATGTCTTGGAGATACTGTGAGGGGTGCAAATCACCCTATGAATATTCAAACAGCAAGAACAAGTACTAGCACAAGTGCAAACACCATTGTGTGAAGTCTTGTGAATTAACTGCATCCATACACCTTCCCACATAGCGGGGCTGAACTACCCCGTATGGATTTTGACTTAGTTGTTTGATAAACATAGTGAAGCAATGCACTGTCGTGCTAATGGGGTTATATGAGTTGAATCAGTTATGATTAATCCTAATCATAGATATACTAGTTCAAAAAAGGATTTGAAATTTAACAGCTGATCTTAAGAATAAATAGCAACGATGCATACAGTCAACTGTTATACCATTCAGTGGCTTATATTATCGCATCATCCATGTACAATGGGAAATGTAACAAAATGAGCCGTGACAAAGAGACAGAATCTTCATACAGCTTAAGCCCAGACGGATTGGAATTAAATTAAGCATCTCTGGGAAATTGAAAATTTATTCGCTTGGCCGCCTGCCGCGTTTTAACTTTTCATTAATATTAAGCACATTGCGGGGTAATACAATATTATCAGTTTCAATGGAGCCGAACGGAAAGACATTGCATCATACCTTGCGTATCACCGATGATTGTTGGTGATAATACCGTGGGTGATAATACCGTTGTTCTAGTGTCATTTTTCCTCATTTGGTTTGTCACCCGCAGGTATTAGATTGACATTAAGTTTTATGGTGCTATAACTGATAGTAGGATGTGAGCGACCTACGACGATCAGCCATACAACTTTCGCACAACTTTGGCAGATCGAACAGACTGGCAATATATGCTTGGAGCCTAATCTGCATATCATGCAAAGTTGCGCTCCCTTATCACACACATACTGAAGAAACACTATCAATGGGTGACTCGATCAGGTGACAAATAGGCTTAGCACATTCGCATTTAGCTGTAATAGCAGTATATCACATGAGCTAGCATCATCACTGCAATAAAAAAAATCGCGATTCAGTGCTCGCGCTGACTGGCAGTGGCGACTCATCAACGCCCACTAATAACAAAAATCAAGCGAGGTAATGTTAATCTGGTTAAAAGATTGTCCTGCCGAAAATGCATCTTCACTTACCGGCTCACAACAAATGAGCACTGCAGATGATGATGCTCTATTAATTTTAGCGAAAGATTTGTTTGACGTAACCCTCATGTCAAGAAGGCGAATTGCAATGTAAAACACCTTGTGTATATATATATATATATATATATATATATATATATATATATATATATATATATATATATATATATATATATATATATATATATATATATATATATATATATATATATATATATATATATATTGTTTTTACTTCCTCTTTAGTCAACTTAGCAATGCTACAATACAATAATTTTGTTTTTTAATAGATTCGACAAGATCATTGAACCAAGTACATTTATTTCTCAGAAATATCCAACTATTAGTGTTACATGATCACCAATAACGATATTAAACATCTTTTTTAAACATTACGAGTAAATGTCAACATACAAAGGCACATAATTAGTCGGAAAAGGCAGGTTTGTTCATACACACATTAAACCAGTCACTACATGCATGAGCATCATGAATCTACACAGATATGACATGATTTACTTTCACCCTAATAAAATGCAAATAATTAACTGTACTTAAAAGGCCACTGAAATGCACAACCAAATTTTTGTTATCTAATTTTGACGATAAGTGACACTAGTATGACCAAACTTGCAAATGTTTCTGTGTGACGTCACCTAATTGACATAAAGCAGGCAAATTCGTCTGGGAAAATGGCTTTCATCAGTAAATCACTAAACGAAATCGAGTGAATGAGTTCGATGACCTCATACAGCAAAGACTGTGAGTTCGATTGATAATATCTCGGCAACCAGTTATGACATCTCAGTAATACTAGTGTCAAAAGTCACAAAATCATCTTAAAAATTAGATGACAACACAAATT
>CM067345.1:8192650-8450150 GCA_034190875.2 Urechis unicinctus
TAATTACCAAGACCCAGCTTATAAACTATACCATCACTGCCCCTCGATACCTTTGCAAAATACCATTTTTGATAGTGCCATCAGTCGCAATGGTGCCCGAAAGCAAGAAATTGTCACATACATTGTGTATAACCGATAATCATGGGTGACAATATCATTGATTTAATCTCGTTAACGTGGTTCGTCACTCACAAATTGAGCTAATAAACAGACTTGGGACTGTAGGAATAAACATACCTTAGCATGTTGATATATCTTATCGACTAAGCAGCAAACAATCACAATGTCGGTTTGGGTAGGCTGGGAAACGATCCCTCAGATGCAAGAGAGGGGTGAAATAGAAAGGTGGGTATAGTCCGCTTGCGGCTAGCTATCACTGTAGTGAACGCTGATTAACCATACAGTTTATACCATGCGAGAAACATCTCAACACATGCCACTATCATATATATATGCAAATATATGCCTATCGTGAATAGCAATAACACTCGCTCCGCCAGCAATCGATTGTTCAGATGGCTGATGTAATTAACACTAGTGCATTTCTGGCTGCTTTCGATAGAAAAGCGCATTCCTTAATGTGGATAGAGTTTTTAGGACGGCTTACTAACGACTTGATGTGGGCACAGCGTGCTATTGATGTGATTTGGGTGTGGATAAACCTTTCTGAAGACGTTTTTAAGGGCTGGCTTGGCTGAAGATTAAATGAGGGCTGGACTGGCTGCGTATTTGGGGCAGGGCTGGTTGATCAATAAGAAATGGGAACGGTTGCCCGCTCAGAATGATCTATTTTAAAATCTTATGCTCTTTTGTTCCTACCACTGTATTGTTGTTTTAACCATTTATATATTGCCCAAGCGAAGCAGAACATCTGAGGGTAACATTTTGTCAGCTGCTCCCCTAACATGATGTCAACTATGTTGAATACAATTGTTAAATTGTATCAATAACTGTACCTGATGCTAAAGCGCATCTGCGTTTAACCAATATTGATTCATTGATCTGCACACCCTAAGCATTGGTGAACACCTCGGAATAAAGATTGCACAAGCGTCATCAGGCTTTTTATTTTTGAGATATAGGCCGGATGCGTCTTGGTGGTCACTGACGTCTTGTCGTTTTGAAACACGAATGCTTTATCGAACCCGTATGGTGACACTGCGCGTTATATGTTCCGTTGACGCCATTGTTTCTGTCACTCCTTGTTGATAAACTGCATCCCTACACCTCCCCCATAACGGGGCTGAGCTGCCCCGACGGAATATCGAGACAGTTGTTTGCCAGTTGATCGGTGTGGTAGCCTGATGCCGACGCCGACTCATGATGACAAAACGGGAACATGAAGTGTCATCCGAGGACCTTGATCATTTGTCACAATCAGTCATAAATCCATCTTTATGAAAATCTAGTATGCTGAATTAAACCTGCGAATAGCAGCATGCTGTTTATTGTAAACCCTCTTAAAGGTGGGACTAAACAGGTTCGCGCTGGTACGTCTGACATTTCAATATACAACAATGGTAAATGTCATCCATGTATTATGCAAGTTATTGATTATGTTCATGCTTCAATAACAGTAACTATTATTTTGTTGGTCTGCCATGTTAAGCACGGCAGTCAGCCTCGCGTATATATATAGATATATATATAGAGAGATAGATATATATATATATATATATATATATATAGATAGATAGAGAGAGAGAGAGAGAGAGATAAAGATATATAGATAGATATATATAGAGAGAGAGAGAGGAGAGAGAGAGAGATATAGAGAGAGAGAGACACTATAGAGAGAGAGAGAATATATCTCTAGGATATACTATATATATAGAAAGATATAGAGATAGAGAAGAGTATAGGGATATGAGATAGAGAGAAGGAAATAGATATAAAAGAGATCTAAATATATATACAGATCTACATCTATATATAGATTTAAATCTATCTAGATATTTCCCTCTCTAATCTCTCTCCCTCTCTAATTTCTCCCTCTCCCTCTCTCTCCCTATCTCTCCATCTATCTCTATATATCTCTTCTATATCTCTATATCTATCTCTATATATATATATATATATATATATATATAAATTTATATATAAAATATATATACATATATATATTATTGATATATATATACATATAAATTAATATATATATCGTGACCTTTAGTAGACCACGCCCCAGAGAGCATCGACTGAGTAGACTGTACACACACTCACTATCATGCTGTTGCTTAGATTACTCTCTGACGACCTCTTATAGACTTGACAACGTGTAGATAATCATTGCAAACTAGTACTACTGGGTACTGGTATTAAGACTTGGCAACAGCTGCACCTTATGGCCGCCATTAATTACAGTCACACTCACAACTTCCTACAGAAGAGTGTCTATTCAATTTATCCTGACACGGTACCTTTAGCGGCCTTCTGAGCCACATGATATCGAGTTCGGACATCATGTAATGACATCATGATTTCCCTATACTAGCATTATGATATATAATAGAAGATTGGCAACACCCGCCGATGAAAACGCGATGAAAACGTAAGGATTGCTCAGAAAACCTTTTCCCACCGCGCTATTCGTGCACAACTGCAGTCTTATTTCCTACCCCCCCCCCACAACATACATCCACCCCCAATAGCTGACATAACGAATATTTCTCATTTCGTTGCCGCTTACAGCCTCAGAACATGTCATACATTGTCATTCGATAATTTTTCAACGCCCCATTGCAGCTTTCCGCTGAAAACTGAAACAAGCGTTTGCTAACTGGGTTAAATTCATACGCTTGCCACTCATCGGCTGACGCGACTGGCAAATCTGTTTGCAAGTCAGGCGCCCAAACCTCAACGTGTATTTGGTGTTTTAACGACCATTCGCAGTCTTTAAGCAATATGTTGGCTCATCTCTATCGTCCGAATGAGATACGTGGCTTACTGGTAAGGTAAACGAAATATTCCAAATCTAATATAACAATTTAGAGTCCCGTCAGCGTTCTTTATTGCTTAAATAGTCCAATTAACCAGGAAATCTTGTCTGGTGATAAAAATCTATTATACGGATTAATTAAACATAAAGATTCAACTTCATGAGTAGGTACTACCACTGGTGCGAGAATGTGGCTTTCATCCTTTATTTGTTGACAAGCTGCTGACTTCATACGAAAATGGAGCAGACAATAGCTTTCCCATTGATGATTTATTAAGAATCAGCAATCGTTCAGTGCAAGTGCAAGAATGCAAGAGTAAGACCAATTTAATTCATCTTGAATGAACAAATAACTTTAATGCGTCAGAATTCTAGCGTCTCTGTTAAATGAAGAGCAACTGCGGTACACTGAATGAGCAGATTTTGTTTTTGAGATGTCACAACAAGAAGAACCAGTGGTCAGCTGTAATTTGGGGGAATTGGAACGTATATGTTGCGTGACAGTCATGTAGTTAAATGTATGCATAGATCATAATCTGAGGGTGCAAGTTTACAAACTCACTGAACCCTTTTTTTCAGCTTGTTGGCCGAGTAGTCAAAGCACTATTCCTAACCTGTCGCAATAGTTCCGCTACCGTATATGTACTCCTCGATGTAACCAACCGCCACAAAAAATCTACCAAAGTAAAGTTGAATCAAAATAATTGAAGGAAAAAAATTAAAACATTGCAGTACATATATAGTCAATCACAATTCAGTTAGTTACATGCAGTATCGTTCTAGTAATTATTGTATCGCAGCGTTTTGAACTGAAATAACTGTCATTTAGCTACATACATAGGCTTGGTGTCCAAGGTTTGGTCTCGCAAGACCATGTCTATTCCAAACAAGTTGAATGGTGTATTGTCTCGTTAGTTTTGGACAACTCGGCCGTCGAAGTGCTTCATGGGGTAGTCGAGTTTGATGTCACCTGCAGGGGTTTACCAGCGCCCTCAGAAAACAAGTCTAGAAATAACACGAGGCATGAAGGAGATCACATTGACGAAAAACATGACCAGCAATATTGATGAAGCGGGAATTTCATTAACAAACCAAACCAGAGAATACTGTCCAATTTGTGCCCAACTCCTAGACAAAAGGCGTCTAAAATTGTGAGTTAAGAATCTCTAGGTTAAATATTGTACTAAATGGAGTAATACATTGTGTTATAGATTTGGCCTCATTTAACATGAGAATTATATATCGGTGAAGCCGTAGTTTTTTGTGGGAGGGGGCAGAGTTTTAGTGTATCTTAAAACAATAAAACAAATAAAAAAAAGCTTTGGAATTCATTTCAATGCAATCCTTGTTTCGATTGTATTAAACTAAGCATCCAATATATACCTAATAATGGTAGTAGACAAAAAGTTGAAGTGACAATGACACAGCAAAGTTTATTCAATATTATGGCTGATCCATGTCACATCAAATGACAACCTAAATAGACAAATAAGACATGTATACCAAGATGTCAGGGAGGAAAGTTTGGCCAGAAATGCCACCAACAATGATTTCTACATATGAGCCTTAGCCTTGGCTCAAAATGTTAAAAATTTTCAAATTTGCATTACCAGGTCCAATCTACTGCACAACAAGCAAATGCTGAGCCTATGTCATGCTTGAGAGCTATTCTCAAGCTCCATGTCCAAGAAATGAGTTACCACACACTGCACCTTTTATGTTGCGACATTGTGAAAAGCAAAAATATGTCAGCAAATGGATGGAGTTGGGATCTGGTAGAGCTGAGATTTGCTCTTGGATTGTACAACTGATCTCCGCAGACTTACTTGAACATTTGTGCTGGCAAATATTTGCTCCTACAGTCTGTTCGCTTGCGAAGACTGTATAATATCATAGTACATTACGCACTAGGATGCCACGGCTACACTATTGTGGACGGACAAGGCAGACACAGAAAGCAATATTACTTATTTTGGACGTCAAGGGGCATCAACTTTGACGAGATGTCAATTGAAGAGGAACTCCAGCTAGATAAAGCATAAACTGTAACAGTAGTGTATCATGCAGTTAATTTTAATTCTTCACCGCATCAGTTGCCACACGTTTGGCTTTTGAATTATATATCGGTGGGCGGATTGCCTTTTGGTTTTCAGTCGCTTTATCATATTTTACCAGAACCGGCTGCTAGCTATCCATAAATACCCATTAACTATGTCTTAAATGTCTCATCCACTGCACTGTTTATCCGTTGAATGGTATATATTGTTGCCCAATTGTCCCATAATTCTTGATTTTGAAGCATATGTGTGTTTACATGTTCGATTACTGCACTTCCATTAATGCGTTATGGTAGTGAGCCCTCTATTGAGATGTTGGCGTCTTTCAGTATCTAATAGACTGAGAGGCATATGCGTTTGAGTTATTGGCTCAAGTTCGATGACTACATGCATGTCCAATATGTATTGCTTTATGTTACTCATTTTTCTTCGGGCTTGCAGACATTGTTTTATTTTCCAGATATTCTGCACGAAGGCATATCGTGCTTTAGCAAAGCAATTTCCACCTAAATAACGCAACTTGCTGCCACTAGCATCTCTCATAAAAACAGTGTCGTGATGTATGTTGGCCTCATACATCTTCTCCAGTACAATTTGGCAAAACAAACCTTCTCAAAAGACGTCATATCCCGCACTTGAACGTCCTATTTGGCGAGATGTTTGTCAGAAATAACAGCCATACCGTCCTTTATCCTTTTGCGGATGAGGTTGATGAGGTGAAACTCCTTTTATCTTAGTATCCTATTTCAATCCTGCTGTCTCGGAAGTAAGATCTCTCTTAACCACCTTACTTCCACTCCATGGCATTTAGTGTATGTGTGGTCCAGGTGAAGACTTCTCTAATCCATTATCTGTGCGACAGACATTGATACTAAAAAACACGGAAATTGCAAAATATAAAAAAACAATCTTGGCACTTGATATAAGTGGTCGAATCAAGGCATGTATATAGAGTAACATTAACCCCAACGGTCTGTGTCCGTTTTTTGCAGGTCAGTTTCATCTGAAGAGCTATCCCACTCAAATGATGTCTCCATAGAAATACAGGCTCGCGCCAAATGATTATCATCCCCTCGCCACCTCGGCACGTCATTTCGTCCTCTGCATCTGCTAGCAAATTATTATCATTGTGATGTCTGCCTGATGAACGAATGCCAACCAAAATAACTTTCATATAAATGCACATCAACAGATCATTCAGCAATCAAATTATATGGCATTTATCTCTGAGAGATGATAAATTGTAGTGGGCACCGAGCACGACTGAAACCTAGTACCTGGATGCCGTGTTCCGACCGTACACGCCCAAGCCCAACTGCAAGTGAACCAGGGTTATGCACTTTTATGCATGCGCAACCACTTTGTCAAATGTCTGACCTTTGCATAGACCCAAAGGATAAAGCAGCCACAGGGTAATATATAGAAGATGATATTGATAGATAAGCAAAGAGCTTTGAGGTCAATGTAATGCAATCAGTACAGTGATGACATTCACAATGGTTGTAGTTACCTAGTGAGTTATGGAAAGCATGCGCTAGTTGCAGTTGAAACTACAATCGGCATGCCAAATTTGCTTGCTGTGTTGGGCTGTATTTCGTGAATATCACTTTGTGGATAGCAACTAGTTTTTTCTTTGTAAGGATTTGAATGTGCACAGCATTGGTTATAGCCAAGGTTATAGTAAGGTTGTAAAGTAGCATAACTGGGGCATATTGCTTAAGCAAAACAGTGGGTAAAACCATGTTTCTTTGGTTTCAGGTTAATGCTTTATCGACTAATATTGATACAATTTATGTTTTGATAGGCTTTGATTATTGTTTTCAGTGGTTCATTCCAATCGTTGAGGTCTGCTGCATTCATAACGCAGAATGTCCTCGCTCATTCGTCCTATTGCAGCTTCATTGATTGATTTGACGTACCTTGCATTGTTTTGACGTTTTACAGTCATCTATTGCATATGGTGCAAATAGCCAAATAGATGGCGGTTGAAGCAGAACATTGCACTGTCATTATATAGAAAGTCAGGCACGTGGGAGAGCTGAGCCAATTCCCAAAGTAGACAATATGTATCATGGTTGGCACTTATGCTGCGGCACAAGTATTCCATCCACCTGAATGTGTTCAGGCTCACTTAGAATATTTATATATTTTCAAAAAACAAACCAAATAATAACTGTATGGCAACCTGGCTGGAAAACATAAACTTTATTGCATTAGAGGATGCTATGCACAGCACGTAATTACATATACGGGTATAATTAATTGTGAGGCTCCTGGCAAAATATGCCTGCAACAGATGACAAAAGCATATGCAAGCTTCAAACCACCAAGCATTTTCGACAAGATAAACTTACAATAAATAGTTTGTCCCCAAATAGGGAGTCTGTTGGTGTTATATTAATCTGGACCTGACAAGATGGGTCACGTGCCAACAATTGACACATCTCCTCTGAGATGTATCTGCCGTCCTGCAAATATATTAATCAAGTTGTATTAGGGGTCTCAGGTGTGATGATAGGAGGTTCACTATGACAACTTATAGTTCTAAACAATGTTCTAGCATCACATTGGAAATAAAGTTGCCTCCCCAAAAGTAAAGGCCGACCAAAGAGGGGCCAGCGCATGAAGTTGATCCTGTTAGCATACTTTTCTTTTAGTTATAGGCGGAACGCTGCGATAGGACGTGGAAAAATCATCTAATATCTATACACGACATGTACAAAGGCTGTAAGCGGCATCGAAATGATAATCAATCTTCTTGTGAACTAATGGATTATGAGTACTGCGGCAGTTATGTACGTATAGCGCATTGGTCACAAACGGTTTTATTAATATTTATCTTCTCGTAGGCTATACATTCAGTGGCATTCATTCATGCACTCCTTGTGCTATGACGTGCGGATCAGCTAGGCATCGATTGTTTGCATGGGGTGAATGTTGTGAGATCACATGACTGCATTGGTCGATGTTATTTGTGCCTAAGGGGAACAACCACATTCAAGATGAACGCAGGGCAATATCCTTTTAAATAGCACTATTAACTCATTGTAAAGCTTTCTCAATAAGTGAAGTAGTATAGGTAATAGCGGTTCGAGCACACACCTCCAAACGGAGACCCACCCACCGACGATAAGGAATCCCCCCTCTTCAGAGCATCATTTACCAACATCAACAATCCTTTTCGGGGCTTAAGGTCTCAAGAGCTGCCAAGAGCTGGCCGAGAATTAATGCTGCGACCCTATCAGTAGGCTGTGAGTCGCAGGGGAAGGGGCAGCCATGAGTCGCAGGATAAAAATGACAAAACTCAAGTCGCAACGAAATCGCAGGGTTAGAGAGCCACGAGTCGCAGGGCACAAGGAACCAACACCTAGCAGGCCACTAGTTATAGGTTGGTATTTCGTTGCGACTTGATTTTTGTCATTGTTACCCTTCATTTGAACTAACAAGTAATGACGTCCCACAATACACGCGCCCGAAAGGCCCAAGCCGACTACATTGAAATCCACAGCCTAGCCTTACCACCCTACCCACGCACGAAGGTCGCCCTCGCAGCACTCAAAAAGAAAAACGCATTTGATAGGACGTACAAGGAGACGTACGCAAGAACGAGGACTAAGGTATACAGCCAACCACCAAGCCACGTCTCTGATCTGAGGTTGTGAAGACTTCAGCCCAAAGGCCAGCCTCTAGAAAGCCAACCCCCAGCCCCAACGCGGTGAACGTGTCAACGACCACACAACCCAGACCAAACCCCAGCCAGAGAACCAAGCAGGCCATCAATTACCAACTGCGAGGATGGGTGATAAACGTCCCCAATGCTCACCCCCTTGCCTCAGACCTCCTAGTCTTCCAGAAAGCCGTGCGAACGCAAATGCGCAGAGTTCTAGCCGAGTTCCCAATCAAGGTAAGCCTCTACAAGACCGATAAAGATGGTGCCATGGAGTATGTCGATCCAGTCCTACGAAATAAGCAGCAGGTGATTCTAGACCCAGAAGACATTGACCCTACGATGAACCAAGCCGCCCCCAAAATTCAGGAGATGCTGGAGAAGTGGACAAACCAAGGTTCTGGATGGGTGTTCAAAGCAGTAAAATCCATCTGGATCGACATCGCCAAGTATCAACCACTCAAAGGTAGCTCCTACCTCCCTCTACCGCCACCACTGGCAAAGAAAAAGGCCATCATAAACGTAAATCACTGGGACGACTTCTACATTCTATGGGCAGTTGTAGCCGCACTGTACCCAGCTGCCAAAAACCCCCAGCGGCCATCAAAATACAGCATCCAGTGGCTCCTAGATAAGCTAAAGGGCTCAAGTGTGGCGTACCAAACCCCCGTCTCCCACGCCGAAAAGGCTCTTGACCTAGGCCTGAACATATTTGGCTGGGATTGGAAAGCCATCATGGTCTACCGGATCAGCAAGCATCCCGACAACTGTATTAACCTAATGCTGATCAAGAAGGATGGAGTATGCCATTACAGCTGGATCAAAAACCTGAACCGCCTACTCTACGACCAGACAAAATACGAGGGCCACAAATTCTTCTGCGAAACGTTGCCTCCATGGCTACACCACCTCGGCCCTACTCCATGCCCACAAGCCAGAATGTGCAGGGAGTCGGCCAAACCGCCGTGCCGGTGGATATGCCTGAGGAGGGGAAAAACATCCTATCCTTCCAGAACTGGCAAAAGCAACTTCCAGCCCCCTATGTCATCTACGCAGACTTCGAGGCGCTCAAAGTAAAGCTCCCAGGGCCAGCCCTGAATCCAGAAAAGAGCAAAACCCAGAAGACCCAAGAACACCAAGGCTGTGGGTTCGGCTACATAGTGGTCCGGTGTGATGGAAAGACCTCACCCCCAGTCATCTACAGGGGACGAGCCACTGTGGAGAAGTTCCTCAAGGCCTTACAGCAGGAGGAGAAAAAGATCAAAGCAGTTCTCTCCAAGCCAGTCTCCATGCGGATGACCAGAGAGTACTCAAGAGTCAACAAGACCGCAGCCCAATGCCACGTCTGCAGCAAACAACTCGGAACCGACCGGGTCCGTGACCACTGCCATATAACCGGCAAGTACAGAGGACCAGCCCACAACGCCTGCAACCTAAAGCTTAGGCTGAGCCCCAAGACAACCCCATCCCCGTGGTCATCCATAACCTGCGAGGCTATGACTCCCATCTCCCAATGCAGGGTATAAGCAAGGTAGAAGGAGACTGTATACCCAATAATAGGGAGAAGTACATATCCCTATCCCTCGGGCAGCTCCGCTTCATAGACAGTGCACAGTTTCTCCTGGCCTCCCTGACAAGCTGGTCTCAGCCAACAATCCAGACGCCTTCGCCGTGACGGCAGAGTATGAACCACACCAGACAAAGCGAGGGTTACTATTGCACAAGGGTGTCTTCCCCTACACGTTCATGGACAGCTGGGATAAGTTTGATTCTCCCCTCCCGCCCATCCAAGGCTTCTACAGTAAGCTCTCGGAGCAGGACATATCTGCTGTAGACTACGCCCACGCGCAAAAGGTTTGGAGCACGTTCGGTTGCAAGAACATAGGCGACTACCACGACCTCTACCTCCGGACAGACGTCCTCCTCCTGGCCGACGTGTTCGAAACATTCCGGAAGACCAGCCTAAAGCAGTACGGGTTGGATCTGGCCCACTACTATACCAACCCAGGCCTCTTGTGGGACACTCTACTCAAGAGCACAGGGGTAAAGCTCAAACTCCTCACCGACTACAACAAACACCTCTTTATCGAGAAGGTTCTGCGTGGATGGTCTAGCGGCGCCATGCCAAGGCAAACAACCCCTGCGTATGAGACTTCGACCAGGTGAAGCCTACGAGCTATATCCAGTACCTCGACGCCAACAACCTCTATGGATGGGCAATGAGCCAGGCCTTACCTACCTCGAACTTTGAGTGGGTGGACAGGCCAGAGCTGCTATCCAGACTAGTCCGCACCCACCTTGTCAATGCCGAGACTGTGTACATCTTTGAGGTAGACCTGGAGTATTCAGCTGAGCTTCACGACGACCACAACGAATACCCCCAGAACGACTCCTTGTCCAGAACGAGTGGCTCTCAGACTACCAGAGAAATCTCCTTAACGAATACGGTGGCCACGGTGTTGAGAAGCTGGTCCCGAACCTGAGGAATAAGGAGAAGTACGTACTCCACTACAGAAACCACAAACTGTATCTGGCCCTGGGGCTGACCAAGATCCACTGTGCCCTATCCTTCACCCAAAGCCCCTGGATGGAACCCTACATCGGAAAGAACGCAGATCTCCGAAATGCTGCATCAAGCGCCAGAAAATATTCGACGACAACCTGGCTGCCATCCACATCCGCAAAGCACACCTGGTCCTCAACCACCCAGTCTACGTGGGGATGTGCATACTCGATCAATCCAAGCACTTCATGTACGACCTCTACTACAACACCATGAAGCCCGAGTAAGGCTGGGGGGGGTCAACCTGCTTTACACCGACACTGACTCCCTCTTCCTAGAGATCCACACACCAGACATCTACGCCAATATGAAAAAGGACAGCGCCCTATTTGACACCAGCAACTACGACCCAGCCCACCCTCTTCAAAGCAACAAGAACAAGAAGGTTCTAGGAACGATGAAGGACGATTGCAGCGATGTCCCCATCAAGGAGTATGTAGGCCTAAGCTCTAAGATGTACTCCATCCTAATGTCCACCCAGGAGAAAATCAAGAAAGCAAAGGGCGTAAAAAAGGTAGTGGTAAAGAAGCATCTATGACACGCCCAATACCTTGAGTCGCTGTTCGATCAGAAGCGGTTCCGTCATGGGATGAACATAATTCGAAGTGACAGCCACAAAATATATGTGCTGCACATTAACAAGTTGTCTCTATCCCCCTTTGACACAAAACGATGGATACCTCCGGGTGGTGTACACACACTAGCCTACGGGCATGGCCGCACCCAGGCTTACTACTCAGCTTAGACCGTGGCTACTGTATTCAACCTAAAGTGTATCCACACCTCCCACCTACTACTGGCCACTGAGCGGTGATGGTGAACTTCCCGAATCACTGCTTGACACCTCTTCCACACCCGACCCCACACCCACACCCCTCCCTGTCCCTCTGCGATTAGGAGGTCATCCACCTTCGCACATATGCCGGCTACAGTGAGACTGGGGGTGACCTGAGAGGGTACAGACCGTAAAAGAGTGGTCTTCCTAGCATGAGAGGGTTTGGGTGTGGGAGCGGCACCACCATCTTCTCCCGGCTTGGTTTTCCTAGCTCGAGAAGTTTTATCTAGCTCTCCTTCCTCAGTCGTACCAGTCTCAACGTGAGTCGCCACCCAGGCCTTCGTGCGACCTGGTTCACCCCCCTCAAGCCTCTTCTTCTTACGAAGGCAGTTGTGGTTAACCCTTTTGTATCCACAATCCATACATAATTTTAAGTTATTTTTAATGCCCTTCTGACACTCTGCACAAAGCTAATTTACGATCCCCCGCTTAATCTTTAACCTGTGCATTGCACAAAAGTCAAACTTACAGGGCCTGTCACATGGGTCTCTCTTTCCAAGTAATATCCAAGACATTTTCCAGTCGCTTCTATTATTACCGATCTTTCTTTTGTCTAATTGGTAATACCGTCTGGTGGCAGCTGGGTATCGGGCGGCACCACAAGCAACTCCTCCTTTACAAAGCTACGGAGGGGTCCATCTAACAAATAATATAGAACAGGCTCACCAGATTTAGTGACAGAGCGTCCAATCTGGTAAACATTGAGTGACCACATAGGGTCAGTGGCCCGCTGGCGCTGGTCTTGCTCTGCCTCACCGGGCTGGTAGTGGTAACAAACGCCAACATCAGAGGGAAGCTTTTGCTCATTGACCCCCAGCGGGCGCCCTGGTACGACTGCAGAGGGCTTGTGTGCAACTCGCTCAAAGCTTCTTCTATCTGGACCCACCGGAACCGAGTTTACATCAGTATTGCTGCCGATCTGCTGTTCCACAGTAGCGATAGTAATAAGATTGTTGTACCCTGCAACGTTTCCAATGGCTAGGCTCATATCCGACGCAGCTATGTACAGCCCGTTCCAAACACATAATCAACCTTTGGGGAAGCATTTTTGAGGACGTTCTGATACCGTCGGATGGATGAAGGAATGTCCACTGTGGAGTTGATGGCATCCTCAACGTTGGCCTGAAATTGATTCTGAGCATCAAATGACGCTCCAACACCTAGTATCTCTGAGCGGGTGTGAGCCAGAGCGCTAAGAATGGCCCAGACATTGGTTCGAATGCTGTCGTTAATTCGCTCAACGCTGGTCTGTGTAAAGCCCTCGTGTCCAGTATGAAGGTACTCCAGGCCTGGTCTGCTTAAGGTCCCTGTGCTAGTTGTAGAACTGCACCCATTTTCTCTTGAAAGGCGCTTGCAGTTCTGCTAATAGGCGACGTAGTGTAATAAAGGTGAAAGGTGTAAAGAGCTTTCACGAGTGAAATCCCAGCCTCAAGGTTATCGTGGGATGACACGCAGCAGCTGGCTGCTGAGCACCACACTGCAAAGTTTAACTGGTTCTGCCAAAACTGCATTGGATTTGTCAAACAGTCTTTTACTACTATGTCCGCTGTTACCGGCGGCACCTTATAGTTACTGAATAGATCAGGAAACTTTGCTGTGAATGTACCGCCATTGTGAATGACTTGAATTGTTTGTCGGGTTAGTTTATCTCCCGCACCATATGAGGCTGGATACACCCCGCCCGTTTTATATGTAGCTTTTCTTTTGAAACTAAAGGCTTGTTTATTCATAGTGTTATGTATCACACTCTGTCAAATGTTCAAAGCGGCGACGCTGTGTCCCTGCAAAATCCTATTGACAATAGTGCAGGTGATCTATGTGTTGGCCTAAGGTCAATCACGTATACTGTGGGTTGGTATAACATTGAATCAGATGTGCCCCTTTTATGGCTGCCAGATGGTACTGGCCCAGAGGGGTTAAAGGTTCCAGTCTCCCGCCTGGCTCTGGAGCTTCAAGCGTATACAGGAGGAATTTAAAATTATAAATCGGGATAGTTTGGAGGTTGATGATTGTTACCCTCTCAATACCTTCTGGGTCTTTACGATGTGACGGTGTGTTAAAAATATTGGGTCTTGATACCGGTCTGGGTGGGGGATGGATTCTTTCAGGTCTTCACAAAGGCGACTGGCCCGTGAACTTTAGCATCTTTAACCCACTTTATGTCCACCTCGATCAAGTCAGTACCACGCACAACATGCTTGATGGTGCGCCCACTACGCTTCTTGAAGTTGTGAGCTTTGGGGCGGCTCTTTCGTTGATATCATAACCACAAACATTGCTAATCCTGTGTCAAAACGTGTTACTGTCGGAGCTGTGAATGAGTTGAAGGTTCAGATAAGGGATAATAAGGGACGTATAGTGAACAATCACGACTTTCCTATTGGTGGTGTTCTTCAATTTACAAGATGTCAATAAAAGGGAGTATTTATGGAGCTCAATGGAAACCGGATCAGGGCGCCGGCCTCTCCAAATATGCAACAAAGACTCACAAAAAAATGGATAAAGGTGGCAGTATTATGACTGGAAACTTTGAAATGGGAGATAATAAAATCGTTCAGTTGGTAGACCCAATATCGCCTGATTATTCAGCTAATAAAAAGTATGTTGATGAGAGACAGAGACAGCATCGCAAGGACCTGAGAGAACACATAAACTCCCAAACGAAACCCCTAATTACTATATGGGCAGAAGCAAATGGCGCTCTTCAGGGGATATGAGTGGTCGTTTGGTGATGGGGCCAGGGGTCGAGACACACAAGACTCAAGCTGTGGATATACCATGTTATCCAATGGTAGGATCATTCGTATGGGGCTGTCTTCGGGTGTTAGTGCTGATACTGCTGCTATAACAGTTGTTCCTGTTATCAATGGAACGAATCAAGCGGTAGGAATAAGTAAGCCTGCTGACCAACTGGCAACGTTATTAACTTTTATACAACCACTCAAAACAGAGGGGCGACTTGGTCTGTAGTATCACTCCTAATTGAACTTGATATATAGACTTATGTATACAAAGACAGTATGAAACAACAACCAACGACTGTACCGTTAAATCCGGAACATCCTCAATGTGGTCCAGGGTAACTACTATGGGCTGAATGAGATCAGTCTTAAGAAGCAATACCTTGAGAAAGAAATTGAAAAAATATGGTGCTATGTACAAAAAATGTAGGTGTGCAGCAAACTCAGTGGGCGCTGTAGACACTGCTTTAGTTGCTATGGGTGTATGTCTTGGCGCCAGTGGTGCTGGTCTGATGTCTACGGTGGTTGCTGCCCCAGTTGCTACAGTGTTGGGGGCCGTGCGAGCTGGTTGCAATCACAGGAAATGTCATCAGCAGGCAGCTGTCAGCGAAGGAAAAGAAGCACGACCAGATTCAAATTCTGCCACAGAGCAAACTAAACACGGTCACAGATATTATTTTGGCGTCGTTTGAAGACGGCTTTATCTCAGACGATGAGTTTATGCTCGTTTCAGCAGACCCCTGTGCATGGCCTCGTCATTGGGTTGTACTGGTGGAATGCCAACTAGAATGTTCATCCAGCGATGAAATTCCTGATATGAACACTGTATGCTGCAGTTTACTCGCTAGCAGAATATTTTGCATTGCCTGCTACAGAGTTGACAACACGCTGCGTCTTTAAAAAAGATCAGAATTCCCGATGCATGTTTTATATATTGCTTATTGCGAGAGGGTTAGCAAGGTTTGTGGCTCGATTCAGCTATAGACCATATCACAACATGTTGAACATCATAGCATTCGACGAACACATTTCTATGACATTCTACAGTACGAAGAAAACTGCCTCAAGCAAATAGTTTTGAAATGTTAAGAAAGACAGGAAAGGTTAGCTATGATTCATTATGCAAGATTCATAATTAGAATCGCACTTCAATGATGTATTGTTTAGACAATAATATGCCAACAGGCGATCGCCTTTTGAGCATGAGAGCATTGATTACAGTTCTCTGGGGTGAAAGCATATTTTCACAAGGCTGAGTTTGGTGACATAGTCACACAAACTCTATTGGTGGCAATGTAATCAGCATGTTCGTTAACCGTTTTCCGTTAGAAATTGCGCAATGTGGAAGCGAGCGACATATTTTGTGTCTAAAGTATATAACCGCGACTGTTTGATTCTTTGCCTCTTTTTCTCGTGGATGATCTGCTCCCCTTAGCCGTGCTCAACGTCTCATAACGGGATACACCCTATCCATATCACATTTGAAAGAATAACCTGTAAACTCAAGATGACCATGTTAACTGTTTGCAAAACTGAAATCAATTTCACGACAGCCGTAATGCACAATAAGCAATAAACGGAGTGAAAGACCCATTGTCTCTGTCAATAACTGCTGTCGTGTCTCTTTAACTATATGTTGTTTCTCTCACATACGACCATGACCTATGTCGGTGATGTAATCTGTTTATACGCGTTTCATTTCTAAGCACAATCATCTATAAATGGAAGGTGTAACTTATCGTACATCCGTAGTGCGTCTTTAGTGGCCGCTTATACGGTGTAACAAGATATTGGGCGTAGTCCAGGACACTGTGACCCCTACTTGGTTCAACAATACTGCTATGAGGCTTCTTCTTAATATTTCCGTTTATGTCTTAAAAGATGCGAAAATTGATCGTTCAGCTATGATCTATCATTTATTAAAGTCCCCATCACTTGGGCTCAAGAGACACCGAATGATTAAGGTCCCGATGGCAAAGGGCAAAATACGTTAAGTTCTGATTCATTACACAGCTGGCAGCCACTAATGAGCAACAAGGTTCTTGAACTCTATAGGATTACGGTCACTTATGCAAAAATTCAATTATGGTGCTCATTCGTGACATGAGAATGCAGTAACATTTTACCGTCAGTCGATAGTAAGCAATTACATAGGCAGGCAATGTTCAATGCATACATATCAATGCATTCATTATCGAGCCACAGCAGTATTTAAACTGTAAGTTCGCATGTAATAGAGTAACCCATCCAACTCACTGAAATTCATTAAAATAACTCAGTGATTAATTGCCTCGTAAGCTTAGTACTTCCCGATAAATTGCATGCCTCAGTCATTATCATCGGTTATTGAATAACTTGTGTCACTGTAATATAGTGTTCACGTCAACCAAATGTAGCCACACGATAGTCCGTGTTTGTATTAAACCAGCCCATACGGAATCGTATATGGGGGTTGAGCTAGTAACTCGTAGAACTGCAATTTCGTCTATTCATCACATGAGCTTCTCCAAACATGCAAATTCTTATACCATGTCACCTTCGCTGTCTTATAATTCAGGAGATTGATACTGTCACAGTTTTAAACAGTGAGGGGAGAGTAACAACAACAACTTGTTCGTCTCACGAAGTATACTGTGTTGTTAGTGGGTGGGGTTGGAGGATGGGTTCAAATGCATATCTTATGCTATAATGTCACATTGGGTCCACCGACTATCTGCGCAATTTCCACATACTAATCATCATATATAATGGAGCATTATAGAATATGATAACTGGTTTGAGTACATTTAAAATATAACACAAATGGTAAACATGCACATTTTGTATTTTCATCCTGCTCGCTCTGTGTGGCCCTTATAGCATATTTAGAATTTGAATGGCGGTTTGAAGTATACACACTTATCACCACCACAGCAGACTGGACCTGGTAATGCAAATTTTAAAATGTTTAACATATGAGCCAAGACTAAGGCTTAAATGTTGTAATCACTGTTGGTGGTATTTCTGGTTAAACTTTCCTCCTTGACATCTTGGTGTACATTTTGTTATTTGTCTGTTTAGGTTGTCATTTGATGAGACATTGATCGGCTAGTATTTGAATTAACTTTGATATTTGTTGTGCCATTGTCACATCTTCGTTTTATCTACTACCACTATAAGGTGTATATCAAATGTTTATTTAAATAAAACCTTAGCTAGTGAAGCATAATCAGGCTGGTGAATTGCTTTCAAATTAATTCCAAAGCCTTTTGTGATGTTTTGTTGTTTTAAGATACACAAAAACATGATGTCTCCCCTCTCCCTCAAAATTTAGGGCTTCACCGATATATGATTTATTATGGTAAATAAGGCCAAATCTGTAACACAATGTATATCTCATTTTAATACTATATATAGCGCAGAGATTCTTAACTCAGCTTTTTAGACGCTTTTTTTTAGGATTTGGGTACAAGGCGGACAGTACTATCCGGTATGTTTTGTTAAAGAAACAATTCTTAGCAATGGCTTCTACAACATTGCTTTCGAAGGCACTTCGAAGGTTGAGTTGTCCAAAATTAAGAAGATAGTACAACATTCAACTTGTTTTGAATAGACCGATGAACTATCACACTTTTTGTGCCATTCGAGCTCAATCAAGCAGTCGGATGGGGACTTGCGGGACCAAACATTGAGAAACAATAATAACTAGAACGATGCTGCATATGACTCACTGCATTGCGAAGACCATATGTGTCCTGCAATGTTATAATTTTGCTTCAACTTACCTTTAGTAGACGTTTTCTGGCTGTTGGTTACATATATGGTAGCAAAAATTGTGCGACACGTTGGAAATAGGGCTTTGACTACTCGGCCGACAAGGTGGAACCAAGGGTTCAGTGAGTAAGTAAATTGCACCCTCAGACAGTGATCTATGTATGCATTTAACTACATGACTGTCAAGTCACATGTACGGTTACCACTCCTCCAAGTTAAAACTGACCACTGCTAATTTTTGCTGTGACATCTCAAAAACACATTCCTCTCATTCAGTTGTTCTTCACAGAACAGAAAAGTTAGAATTCGGACACATCAAAGTTATTTTTTCATTAAAGATTAATTTCGTTGGTCTCATCCTTTCTCACTTTTACTTGCACTGAACGGTTACTGATACTCACTGAATAAATCATCAATGCTAAAGCTATTGCCCTCTTCAGTTTCGGATGAAGTCAGGAGTGTGTCAAGAAGTTAAAGGATAACTGCCACATTATCGCATCAGTTGTAGTAGTTATTAATTAAGTTACTATTGTTCATCTATATTTTTAATTCATTGGCATAATGTTTTTTTAAGAACTAGTCTTTTATCACCAGAC
Source organism: Urechis unicinctus (assembly GCA_034190875.2). Classification (NCBI taxonomy): domain Eukaryota; kingdom Metazoa; phylum Annelida; class Polychaeta; order Xenopneusta; family Urechidae; genus Urechis; species Urechis unicinctus. The sequence continues at coordinate 8,211,801 of CM067345.1, forward strand.
AAGATTTCTTGGTTAGTTTGACTATTAAAGCAATAAAGAACGCTGGCAGGACTCTAAATTGTTATATTTGATTTGGTGTATTTCATTTTACTTACCAGTAAACTTCGTCTTCCATTTGTACGATTGAGATCAGCAAACGTATTGCTAAAAACTGCGAAATAGTCGTTTAAACACCAAATACACGTCGAGGTTTTGGTAAAGATCAGGCTAAAATAAGATATCCGACTAGGACGTTTCCGTTGTGAAGTTCGCGACCAGCGCGCCACCTGGTTTCGTAGAAGTTTAAATGTAAACAAAAGAGCGTGGCTCAATGGTAAAAGATCGATCGGCTATGGTATGTACTCAAAAATACCGCTGTATTTCTAAAACTTGACAACTTTTTGATAGGGCCAATGCATAAAGGCAAAGCCAATTATTATTGACTCATTTTTTTCCAATTTGTGTGACTATTTATTAAGTACAATATTTTTTTGGGAACGTTTGAACGAAGTCGCATATATCAGTATCTATCCCGGGCCTAGCCCCGAGCGGACGATACAGTACATACTTTTTCAGACGTCCTGTCGGGCTGAATTTACCCCTTTTAAAGACACAGTCGGACATTTAGTATACCCTTATTTGATGTTAAAAGATTGATCTGAATTATATTGGTTTTGTCATTAGTGCGGACATATTTGTGGCGGAATATAACAAGTTGATTTAAATACATGCTCATGATATCCCGATTGAATGATATTTAATTTGTCACCCAAACCTTCACAGAATCAACAAACTGCATCGTAGGTTGAAGGGGCACACTGTGCAGACGTATGATTTTATTATGTAGTACCGTAAAATGTATTTTTGCTTATTTTGAATAACAATATAATAATGAATTATTTCAGGGCATAGCATATACAAAAAACATTGATGCAGCATGAATTTAATCATCAACTCTCTCGTGCACTCTCTCTCCCTCGGTATTTTTCTCTCTCTCTCTCTCTCTCTCTCTGTCTCTCTCTGTCTCTCTCTGTCTCTCACTCTCTGTCTCTCTCTCTGTCTCACGGTCTCTCTCTATCTCTGTATCTCTATCATATATATACATATATATATATATATATATATATATATATATATATATATATATATATATATATATGTATATACATATATACAACAACAAATGAAATGTGATCATCAGCATACATTTGGAGATTAACAATAAACACACTAAAACTACACTGAACACAACAAATAATTAAAACCAGAGCTCAATTCAGCCAAACTCAACGGCTATGTTGACAATATGCCAAGCTCCCCCCACCACTACAATCAAAGGTGCAGTATTCCTATGTACTTGTGTGGATTTATGATATGATAGTTCTTGTACATCTGCCATAGAGGGCTTTCAAGGAACTAAGTAAACAAATATCAATATTTGATTTTTAGGAAATCTACACATACAACAGCACTTAAAGCAAATGAGAGCACAAATTGTCATGTGCGGGAAAATGTCAATGTCTTACGATTTTTTCTCTCTTTATGGTCCCTTAACTTACAGTTAGCCTCTCTCTTGGAATGATGCAACCGGATGTTCACCATAATACATATTACAGAAACATGACTCCTGCAGGATTTACATCGGAGTTTCTCTAATGAGTCCTCTTTAGCTATAATGCTTACAATCCTGGCTTTCACTTGCTAACTGTGTAATACTGTGTTCATGAATTTGCGAAATGTTCCTTAATCCTGCATAATGCATCTATTAGTGATTTGCTTGGAACAACGAGCCCTTCCTTTGCACTTCGGTAATTCTTCTGGTCATGTATATCATTGACTACAGAAATTTTGTTTCTGCATATTGCGCACAACTTAATTTCTGGGCAATATAACCAGAGACATATGCTAGAACATTCACTTCCTGGGTGGAAAAGCTTTTGTCAATTCAAACAGTTAATAGCAGCGCAGAAATGCCCATTTGTGTTTGATTTCTAGTCAGTCATTCTCGCAAGTCATAACAAAGCTGGTTGGCTGCTGCGCGTCGAGTAGCTTCCACTAAAGTAGGGGCCGCTGCCTACGCGGTGTCACGGAATTTGTCCGGCGAGCTGCCGAGTCGGGTATCTTGTTATAACAAGATCTTTGGTTTGGGCGCCTGATTCGAAATCAAACATGCCAGTCGCGTCAGCCAATGAAAGGACAGTGGCATGAACTTGACCCAGTTAGCAAACATTACTTTCTGTTTTCAGCGGATAGCCGCGGAACCGGAGTGGAAAATAATCGAATAACGATGTGTGACATGTTCGGAGGATGTAAGCTGCAACGAAATGACCAAGAATCGTAATGTTAGCTATAAGGGGGGTTGGGGGATGGGAATGGCTGCGATAGCGTACGAATAGCGCGCTGGGAACCGGTTTTCGGAGCAATCCTCGGGTTTTCTTCGGCGGGTGTTGCAAATCTTCTATTATATATCATAATGTTAATGTAGGGAAATCATGATGTCCGAACAAGATTTCTGTGGTTCAGAAGGCCAGTAAAGGAACCTTATCAGGATACATTGAGTAAACACTCGCCTTTAGGATGTGGGTGACTGTAAATAATGGCGGCCATCAGTCTTCAGTCTTAATCCTGCTACCCAGGAGTATTCGCTTGCAGCATATGATATTTGTACAGTCGCTCCATGGCAGAGTACATAAAAAATATATCTTTCCGGGACGACCTACTGTGCTCAATACACATACCGCTGTTGTTTCACATTAAAATCGGAGAGGAGTATACTCATGGTCATGATTGGGACTGGTCCCAGAGAGAAGACAAATCAGGGTCATCAGTTTCTCAAATAATGATCTACTAGTTGTCACTACTATAAGTAGTCTAAGCAAGAGCATGATTGTGAGTGTTCCCAAGGGTGCAGTTTACTCAACAGGAGTTCTCTAGGGCGAAGTCTACTAAAGATCAGGATTCGGGAAGTTCCTGTGGGTCATCATTGTGAGTGTTCCCATAAGCGTAGTCTACGCAGGGTCATGGTTGTGAGTCGTTTCAAGATGATAGTCCATGCAGGGTCATGATCATGAATCACAGAGGCTTGTCTATTCATGTACGTAGCTGTTTTGCAAGTACAATGTTCATACTGTTTAATCATCATTGTGATAGTTTATGCACCATAATCGCAGCCCTCCAGCGACCCTTAAACTGCTTAATATATATATATATATATATATATATATATATATATATATATATATATATATATATATATATATATATATATATATATATATATAGAGATATACATATATATATATATATATAACCATATAAAATATACATATATTTATAGACATATATATATATATGTATATATATATTTATGTATATATATATACATCTATATATTTATAAACGTATATTTACATATATATTTATACACATATTTATATATATTTGTATATAATTATGGTCATATATATTATATATATATATATATATATATATATATATATATATATATATATAAGTATATATATTTATATATATATTCATGCAGCAGCCTGTCGTGGTTAGCATGGCATACCGACATAGGTAATGGTTCAAATTATTGAAACATGTACATAATCGATAGCATATATATATATATACATACATATATATGTTTATAAATATATACATTTATTTATAATTATATTTATCTATATATGTTGATATACATACATATGTATTTATAAATATATAAACATAAATATATATATATATTTAAATACATATCTATATATATATATATTTATATATATACATATATATATACATAAACAAATATAAAACATATATATACGTATATATATATATGTATATATATATATATGAATATATATATATATAGATATATATATATATATCTATATATATATATATATATATGTGATATATATATATATATATATATATATATATATATATATATATATATATATATATATATATCTATATATATATATATATATTTATATTTATATGTATATATATTTATATATATATTCATGCGGCAGCCTGTCGTGGTTAGCATGGCATACCGACATAGGTAATGGTTCAAATTATTGAAACATGTACATAATCGATATTATGCATTATACATGGATGGCTTTCGATATTGTTGTATATTGAAATGCCAGACGTTCCAGAACGATGCTTTTGGCAGGTTTAATTCAACATTCTGGCTCCTCATAAAGTTTTATTTATGACTGATTGTGACGAATCATAAATGTTTATGGAGGACACTACATGTTCCTTTGCTCTCCGCTGCAGCTTTAGTTGTTTTTCATGGTGATGATTGTTTCACTGTTACTGCATCTACTGTACGGAGGTGCTGTTTTTTTACTAGTTACGATTACCATTTCAATGAATACTGATCTTATTCAAACCAGCTATGAAGCTGATTATGTGACGCCGTGGTTCAGATGATAATAAGCTTAAATCCACGCTCGATATCATGCATTCAGCAGGGAAAAGCGTCTCAAGTTAAAGCAATCATGGATATCTAATTATTTATGTTAGCTGGTTCAATAGTGTGTTAACAGAAAAGGAAAACTCAGAGTAGCTATGTGGTTGCAAATATACATACACACATATGCACACATATTATGATCATAGGTCAACTGGATCGTGAGTGTATTTTTAGATCATGCGAATTATAAGTATGTTCTTGGGTCAGATGTATTGTTAATATGCTTTTAGGTCAGGTTGATTGTGAGTATTTTAGGTATATTGTTAGTATGTTTTAGGCCAAGTTGATTGTCAGAATTTCTGGTGTATTGTTAGTATGTTATTTGGTCGAGTGGATTGTGATAGTGTTCTGAGGTCCAGTGCGTTGTTAGTTTGTTGATGGGTCAGGTGGACTGTAAATATCTTCTTCGGGTCAGGCTGATTGCTAGTATATCCTTAGGTCAGGTTGATTATTAAAATTTGGTAGGTCTAGTGGATTGTGTGTCTCTTCTTATGTTAGTAGAATTTTTAACATGTTCGTAGGTCAGGCGGTTTGTTTGTGTGTTTTTAGGTCAAAAGGATTGTTGGCATGTTCTTGTTCAAATGGATTGTGAGTGTATTCTCAGGTCAGGTAACTTTTTGGTTGATATTAAGTTTAATTACCTAGCCATCTTGCCATAATGTTGATCTGTTTCGTTGTCAAATATTCATCGCATGGCCATTTTATTGATGTAGATATCATTTTGCCATCTGGTGTTGGAAAGGTGTACCCAAAGTCAATCCATATCTGCGGTTAACATACAAACTAAGCGAAATTTACGTGAGGGAAATGACACTAGAGCCAAAGGTGTTATCACCCACGGTTTTATTACCCAATATAATCGGTGATACGCCAAGTATGTGGCAATGACTTTCCTGTCGGCTCCATTGAAACTGATAGCATTGTATTACCTCGTGCTGTGCTCAAGATTATCAACGAAAAGTTAAGACTGACACCTTGAAGACAAGCACATGGGAGTGACAGAAACATTGCCAGCAACGGTACATAGAACGCTCAGTGGCAATATACCGGTCTAATAAAACATTCAAATTACAAAATGACAAAATGTCGTCTAGTGACCACCAACAAGCATCAGGAAATGTGGCCTATATCGCCTAAGGAAAGCAGCCGAATGACGCATGTGCTACCTTTAATCAGAGGTGTTCACATAGGTGTTCAAGCAGATCAATGAATTAATACGGCTAAATTCAGATGCGCTTTAGAATCAATAGTGATCACTGCGGGTACTCCGAATTCAGCATGGTTGAATCACATACCGATGATGCAAGTGCACCACGAGCAAATGTGATTGATACAATGTAGCAATTGCATTCAACATAGTTGACATCATGTTAGGGGAACAGACGACAACAGATGAACGGCTACGCTTGGGCAATATATTAATGGTTAGAACAACAATACAGTAGTAGGAACAGCAGAGAAGAAGATTTTAACATCGAGCATTCTGATGCTGCAATCGTTTACATCTCTAAGTGATAAGCCTGCCTAAGTTACGTAGTTAGTCATCACAGCCCTCATGTAGTCTTCAGCCAACCCAGCCCTCGTTAGGTCTTCAAAAAGATCTATCCACATCACGTCATCAGCCAGAACTGCCCGCATCGCGTCGACAGCAAGCTGTACCCACATTAAGTCATCAACACGCCCCTTGATCAAGTCCTCAGCAAGCTCCACCAATATTATAATCATCAGCCAGCTGCGACCACATCATGTCATCAGCAATCCTTTCCCACATTGCATCATCAGCCTGCCCTGCTCACATCAAGCCATCAGCATGCTCTGTCCACATTGTGTCATCAGCTAACGCTACCCACATAGAGTTATTAGCTAGCACCGCCTACATCGAGTCTTCAGCAAGCTCTATCCACATTTTGTCATTAGCTTACTTTATCCACAAAAGTGTTCAGCTCGCCCTGCCCTGATCAAATAATCAGCAAGCTCTATCCACACTGTTGCAATATTCATTCAAACCCATTAAAAGAAGAGGAACGCAGACTTGGGTAATGCCGCTTGTTAATGATATGTCATAGCGCGCGTGATTATAGATACAAATCTTGCAACGAATGGAAGCATTATTAAAAGGGAATATCATATTAGACAGGAATCAATTGAGTTACACAATGCCTAGTTTTTAACCTCACAGTGACTGCTGATAAGTCGTCTCCTGGTTTTGAAGGTGTTGACTTTTCGTAGTGATTCCGATATTCACTGCTTTCTAGTGTTCAACCTAACGATAATTTGTCAATCTGAGTTGCACCAAGTTACTGTTGAAGACGTGAGCTAATCGTACAGCGAGGATTTTTGCTGTCAATGTGATATGTGTAAATCTTAGGAGGTCAACCGGCCATCGATTTCAAATGACGGTGTTGAGACTGATTAAACGCACTTCATATCAGATACAAGAACATTTAATACAAATGTAACCATGAGATGTTTTTGCATTTTATTATTGTGTGCGTTCAACATTCAAGACAACTAAATGCGCTTCGTATATCGAAAGCAGCCAGCTATGCACTAGTGAGTTCTATATCAATAAGATAAGCCATCTGAATAATCGATTGCAGCTAAGCGCGTGTTATTGATATTCACGATAGGCCTATATTAATTAAACACTCCCCTACAAACTCCTCCAGTTCTCGCTCAACGGTTGACACAAATCAACAACGTACTACTGAGTGATTGTTTCAAGCAGCTTTTATTTCTGCAGAGTTCGACTTTTTCCATAAATTGGAGGATTGATAAAGCAAATAGCGTGATATTACACACGATCTAACTATCATAATGAGTCGACGTACGCGCTTAGTGCAACTGTTTGTCATGATGTCGGTCGTTTCACTGATACTGGTAGTGATGTATGGAGGTGTCATGGTCAACCCCATAACTAAAGAGCTGGAAAGGTTTTATAAGATCGCCATGTCCCAGAATATGGTAACAGATCAAGTGACACTGTCTGAATTGACAGGAGGCTCAGAAAATAGGTCAGCAGTATCTCGGCTGGACTTAACGTACTCAAACAAGAAGAAAATATCCCATCAAGGTAAATATATCTTGCATAGATATAGATATAAATATACTTGTACATATATATACACATATATATATATATATATATATATATATATATATATATATATATATATATATATATATATATATATATATATATATATATATATATATATATATATATATATATATATATATATATATATATATATATATATATATATATATAAAATAGGAAATCGAACCATATAAAGGCCATACACACAGCTTGGGTCGCCGATATGATTCGATTTTTTTTATATCATTGACTTAACTAAACGCGCTATGGAATCGGTCGATGAAAAAAAAAACAAGGAATTTTCATTAAATGCACCTTAAAGTTCAATCTTGGTAAGTGCTCACTAATTTTAAATATCTGACTTAACCCACTTTTGTTTCTTGGGGCACAATTTACATAACATGGCATCACGATGACGAAAGATACTACGTTGATCAATATTTAATAGCTCTGAGCGTAGATGTGATTGTAAACATTTGAAATGTTCGATAATAGTTGGGTCTTACTAACGTACAAAGATCATCTTTTACGAATGATTTCTTTGAATTTTGAATATTATAGCGAAATCAAATCTTAACAACTAACTATTCGTTGTCTTTTTCCAATGACCTCAATATCTTCCCTACAACCATATATACTTTGGCCTAAAATGGTCAAAATAATGTTTTAACATGAGCGTAGAATATGTTTAGTTGAAGTATTAAAAGATGTGATTGATGTTTAAATTATAAAATCGAGAAATAGAAATTTTTCTCATTACTCGTCTATCGACAACTTTAAGTATATCCGCGCAAAGCTACCAATGACTCATGATGAACACACCTACAATATATATTATGATTCTAATGCAAAATAAAAACGGAAAATGATTTCAGAATTTCGGTATTCCGAAAATATAGACAAGTATATATAAGCACGAAAAGTTGGATTTTTACGCATAGATTATATATATATATATATATATATATATATATATATAGATATATATATATATATATATATATATATATATATATATATATATATATATATATATATATATATATATATATATATATATATATATATATATATATATATATATATATATATATATAAACATAAATATATATATATAATATTTGATATAAATGAAAATTGAATAGTTCGCAGGGTACACATATGCGTGTGTGCGTGATGAGACTTTTTACGCATGTTAAAAACTGTCTGGGTAATCAACGTTCCCCATAATGATAGTGTTCATCCGTTCCAAGCGAACTATTAACACTAGTCTCAGCATACCTCTCTTGCATCTATTGGATCGTTTCCCAGCCTACCCATAGAGACTTTGCTATTGCGTGCTGCTTACGAAATAAGATATATCCACAGTTGGCTTATCGGATCAATTTGTCAGCAGATCACTTATGTTAAACAGATGCTTAGGCATAAATGAGACAGTTGTATTCTATGAACTATGCATATAACGAATATAGATGTTTGGAACAATTCTAATAGTGTTATGTATTTTCAAAACATGACCAAGCCTATCACAATGATGATGCATATCAATGCTTTCTTGTGATATATCATGTAGATGGCAATTACATCGATGAAGCTGTCACATCTGGTGTTAAAAAGGTGATAACTAAAGACAGTCCAATTGCTGGCTCACGTGTGGAAAATGACATAAAAACAACGGTATTGCCACCCATGATCATCGGCAATACAACAGGTATGTGACAATTTCTTGCTTTCGGTCTTATTGCGACTGATTACACTATTGAACGTTGCATTATTATAGGAATCGAGAGGCGGTGATAGTATAGGTCTATGTATTTCATTTGAACGAGTTTATGAGCTGGGTCTAAGTTATTACCAAATTAGCTCCATTCCCCATGTATTCAAGATTCGGGGAGCGTAAATTCATTTTCCTCATTTTAGTGCCTTCCCATTGCTTACAAGGAGGATATGACTTTATTAAGCAATGTAAAGTGAAGTAATTTATTGTATTAATCTATGGTCGGTTCCATTCCGTTAATGTCACAAATAATTATATCTACCTTGACAAGGCATAGACAGAAGTTAAGTTAACATCACATCATGGAATTGAAAGGCGTGAAACTATCATTTGATAGAATTCCATCATCAATAAATTCCTAGCGTTTAGTGTCATTGCATGAATGGATGAAATAAGCAATTACGTCAATCTTTGTAGCCAAAGTTTACTTTTCATGTCGAATATTCATCTCGAGTGATTTGTTTTTGACGAGGAGGAGAGACCATCATATATGCCAACCAATCCTATTTGAATATTTCAGAAACTTCCCGTTTGATAACTTTCCATTGTTGTCACAGTTGACGCTTGTCGATGATAATTACTTTTTAATCCTAAAATATTTCCCATAGCAGATGATGCAGAAATTGATAACCTTGAGGAGAAACGGACTGTATCTGGTTCATGTGCTGGTCGTATAGGCAACCGGATGTTCAAGCACGCTGCTTTGCTGGGACTGGCGTTAGAATTTAACAGGACATTTGTGCATGACAAATATCTGTTAATGTACGGCTTCCCTAACCTCACGAGTTTACCACTTTCACTTGTAAACGAGAGTGATCCAAGCGGTGCAAGGACCCAACGAATGGGGTCTTCAGGCTGGGGTAGATGTGCTCACGATACTATTAAGTACATTTCGACTCATCCCAATATGACACACATCATTATCGGAGGTTTTATGCAGGCTTGGTGTTACTTCGATAAGTTTCGGGACCAAGTTCGTAAGGAATTCACCTTTCACGCCAATCTAACGACTTCAAGGTATCAATTTCTTATCAAGCATGCTCGCATTGCGTTTGGCCATGGGGTAAATACATCCGCGGTTACCTACATTGGGGTTCATATTCGGCGCGGGGACATGATTCGGGGTTCAAAAAAAGGTTACACGATGGCTGATGAACCTTACCTTCAGCATGCAGTAGCTTACATGGAAAATAAACTCCAGTCGTCCAAGTATAAACTCTATGTCATCGCCAGCGATGACATGGTATGGTCAAAAGAGCACTTCAATGCTCCATCGCCAGTTGTATTCATCACTGATATGGTCCCAAAGTTCCCAAAATCATTTTATGATATGGCCATTCTGGTAGGGTGTAACCATACCATCATAACAGTGGGTACTTATGGCTGGTGGTCGGCCTATTTGGCTGGAGGATTAACGGTGTATTACAAGCATTTCCCGATAGAAGGGAGCAGTCTAGATAAGAGTTGCAATCGTACGGAATACTATATACCAGAATGGGTAGGCCTCGAATAAGGAATTTAATTTCTGCATAATTATCTTGAATCTGTGTATCATTTTTGTGTTAGAAGGTCAATAAAAAAAATGAAAATCGATCATCGGAATATGTCAGACGCACGGAGAGATGGCAGTCTCAACACCGTCATTTGAAATCGATTGCCTGTTGACCTCCTAAAATTTTCACAGTCTTCAACCGTAACTCAGTGAAGCTCAGATTGACAAACTATCGTTAGGTTGAACACTAAAAGCAATGAATATTGGAATCACTACGAAAAGTCAACACATTTAAAACCAGAAAACGACCTATCAGCAGTGGCTGTGAGGTCACAAACTAGGCATTGTGTAATTGATGTCTAATTTGATATTCCCTCTTAATGATGCTTCAATTAGTTGCAAGATTTTCATTTAAAATCACACGCACTTGGATATATCATTAGCAAGCGGCAATGCCCGTGTTGGCGTTCCTCTTCTTTTAATGGGTTTGAATGAATATTGCAACGATGTGGATAGAGCTTGCTGATTGTATGATAAGGGCAGGGCGAGCTGAAAACTCATTGTGGTTAGAGTTAGCTAATTACAAAATGTGGAAAGAGCTTGCTGATGACTCGATGACTGCGGTGCAAGCTGATAACTCTATGTGGGTAGCGTTAGCTAATGACACAATGTAGACAGAGCATGCTGAGGACTTGATGTGAGCAGGGCAGGCCGGTGATGCAATATGAAAAACGATTGCTGATGACATGATGTGGTCGCAGCTGGCTAATGATTATAATGTGGTTGGAGCTTGCTGAGGACTTAATCAGGGGCGTGTTGATGACTTAATGTGGGTACAGCTTGCTGACGGCTTGCTTATGACTTGATGTGGGCACAGCTTGCTATTGACGTGATGCAGGCAGTTCTCGCTGATGACGTGATGTGTATAGTGCTTTCTGAAGACCTAATGAGGGCTGGGTTGGCTGAAGACTGCATGTGGGCTGGCATGGCTAACAATCACTAACAATTTGCAGGATCAGAATGCTCGATGTTAAAATCTTCTTCTCTGATGTTCCACTGTATTGTTGTTTTAACTATTAATATATTGCCCAAACGTAGCAGCTCATCTGTTGTCAGCTGCTCCCTTAACATGATGTCAACGATGTTGAATGCAATTGTTAAAATGCATCATTAACTTCACCTCATTTGCTGATGGTGCACTTGCATCATCGGTATGTGATTCAACCATGCTGAGTACCCGCAGTGATCACCAACGATTCTAAAGCGCCTCTGCATTTAGCTGTATTGGTTCATTTATCCGCCTATCTTAAGCCTTGGTGAACACCTCTGAATAAAGGTAGCACATGCGTCATTCGGCTGCTTTCCTTAAGCGATATAGGCCTTATGTCCTGATGCTTGTTGGTGGTCACTAGGCGACGTTTTGTCATTTTGTAATTCGAATGTTTTATTAGACCGGTATATTGCCACTGAGCGTATTATGTACCGATGCCGGCGTTGTTTCTGTCACTCCCATGTCCTTGTCTTCAAGGTGTCAGACCCTACAGTTCCCAACACGGGCCTAGTTATTGATCTCACTAGAAACAACATTCAGATATCCGTCTCGGAGCTTCTGTGATGGGTGCATATTACTCTAAAAATACTAAGATAGCAAGAACGAGTACTAGTAGGAGTGAAAACACCGGGATATCGACATTGATGTTTGACATTTGATGGGTGTGGTAGCCTGATGGATTCCTGGTACGTGTCAGTGATTGTTGGAATCGCTACAAGAAGACTAAGATCCCTTTTTTTGCATACTCAAGACTGATTTGATCAACATTGTGAAGCACTACACTATCGTGCGTATGAGGTTATGTGAGTTGAATCAGTTATGATTAATCCTAATCGTCAATATACTAGTTTCAAAGAGGATTTGAAATATACCCTGCGTATAACCGATGATCGAGGGTGATAATACCGTAGGTGATAATGCCGTTGGTTCTAGTGTCTAGAATATGCCAGCAATCCAATTGACCTAAGAACATACAAACAATCCGCCTGACTTAAGAACATGTTAAACATTCTACTAACATATGAAGACACCCGCAATCCACTAGACCTAACAAAATGCTAACAATCCACTTGGCCTAAGGATAACTAGAAATCAACCTGACCTAAGAATATATCAACAATCCACCTGACCCATGAACAAACTAACAATGAACTGGACCTAACAACATCACAATTAACCTGACTTAAGAATAATACACCTGAAATACCCAAAAACAACTTGACCTAAGAACATACTAACAATACACCTGAAATACTCACAATCGGCTTGACCAAAGAACATTTTAACAATCCACCTGACCTAAGAACATACTAACAATCCACATGATCTAAAAATACACTCACAATCCTCGTGACCTACGAACACACTAACAGTACACCTGATCTAAGAACATACTTACATTTGACCTAACCCAAGAACATACTAGCAAGCCACCTGACTTAAGAACATTCTAACAATCCAGACTTTTTTACTTAACTATAGTGACACGCATCTAGCATACTTTTACCAAAGCACTTTTTCAAAATAGTTGCTTTATTGACATATTAGGAAGACAAACCGAAGCCCCCGGCTCTATGTCAATATTACATTTCTAGTTAAACATTTTTGGCTCCAAAATAGTATGTGTGCATGTGTGTGTATGTATATTTGCAACCACATAACTACTTTGAGTTTTCCTTTCTGTTAACATTTTATTGAACCAGCTAACATAGAAATCCATGATTGCTGTACCTTGAGACCCTTTTTCCCTACTGAATGCATCATATCGACCGTGGATTGTTGCTTATTATCATCTGAACCACGGCGTCACATAATCAGCTATATTGCTGGTTTGAATAAGATCAGTATTCATTGAAATGGTAATCTTATAGATTCATCTTAGTAAGAAACAGAGTTCACCAAAGCACCTCCGTACAGTAGATGCAGTGTCAGTGAAACAACCATCACCATAAAAAACAACAGCAGCAGAAGCGGACTCATAATGACAGAAAAGGATATTTATGATTCATCGCAATCAGTCATATGTTCAACTTAATGAAGAGCCCCGAATGTTGAGCTAAACCGGTCGACAGGCTCGCTCAGGTACGTCTGACATTTCAATGTACCACTATATTAAATAGATATATAAACATATATATATATATATATTCCTAAACATATATATTTATATATATATATATAAACATAAACATATATAAATAGATGAATATATACATTATTATTAATATGTATACATAAATATATATGTATGTAAATATGTATATACATAAATATATATGTGTATATACATATATATATTTTCTTTTTAACTTATACTATATATATATAGATACATTTACCTATGATATATATATGTATATACATTTATGCCCCAGAGAAATCCCGTTGAGTGGCCTGTACCCTTTGAAACACTCGCAATCATGCTTTTGCTTAGATTACTCATAATCGTGACAACTAGTGGATCATTGTTTGAGAAACTCATGACCCTGATTTGTCTTCTCACTGGGACCACTCAGAATCATGACCCTCACTATACTCCCCGCCGGGGTCCCTCGCCTTCGACAATCGATCTACAGACCACATCAGTGTTTTTGAAGTGATACATCAACAGTATGTTCATAGGTAGTCCCGGAAAGATATCTTTTTTTATGTACTCTGCAATGGAACGTCAATACGTATATCATACGCTGCAAACGAGAACTCTTTGGCAGTGAGATTAATACTACGCTAAGCCCAATGGCCGCCATTAATTACATCACAAACTTCCTAAAGACGAGTGTCTATTAAATATATCCTGACTAGGTTCCTTTAGCGGCCTTCTGATCCACCGGCACTCGAGTTCGGACATCATGTTCGGACGTCATGACTTCCTTACACTAGCATTATGATATATAACAGAAGAATGGCCACACCCGCCAATGAAAACCCGAGGGTTGCTCAGATAACCGCTTCCCACCGCGCTATTCGTGCGCTACTGCAACACACCCCCCCCCCCTAAATAGCTAACATTGCGATTCTTGGTCATTTCGTTGCCGCTTAGAGCCTTCGAACATGTCATGCATCGTTCAACGCCTGTTCCCGGCTTTCTGCTGAAAACAGAATGAAATGTTTGCCAACGTGGTCAAGATCATGCCGCTGGCCTCTCATTAGCTGGCGCGACTGGCATATTTGATTGGGTGTCAGGAGCTCCAACCAAATACTTGTGGTAAATATATATCTATAAATATAAATAAATAATATATATACATATAAATTTATATATATATATATATATATATATATATATATATATATATATATATATATATATATATATATATATATATATATATATATATATATATATATATATCTCTATATATATCATATATATATCTATATATATATATATATATATATTATACACATATATATATATATATATAATAAGGGTTCGGAATATATATATATATTGTAAGCAAAGTATATATATATAAATGTATATATATATTTATATACATATATATATATATGTATATATATATATATATATATATATATATATATATATATAATATATATATTCATCATATTATATATATTCATATATATATATTTGTCTCGGTTATGTATATATTAATATATTATAGGAATATATATATATTAAATATATATATCAATATATCACATATTTATATATATATTTATGCATATATATACTATATATATATATATATATAATATGTATATATATATATATCTAAATATATATATATATATATATATATATATATATCATATATATGTATATATATATCTATATATATAGTATATGTATATTTATATATATATCTATATACATGCATATATAATGTATATATCTAAGTTTATTTATATGATATATATAAATAAAGCCATCTCGGATATTTATATATTAATATATATATATATATTATTTGTTAACATATATATATATAAATGGAAATATATAAACTTCAATAGCCATATATATCATATATTTATATATATATATATTTATATATATATATATATATATATATAAATATATGTATATATATATGTATATATATATATACTACTTCTATATATATATATATATAAAGTATGCATATCCATACATATATATTTTATAGTGTATTTATATAATATATATATATATATAATATATATATATATCTATATTCTCTATATATCTAATATATATATCTCTCTCTCTATCTCTCTATATCTCTATATCTAATCCTCTCTCTCCGCCTCTCTCTATCCTCTCTCCCGTCTCGGTATCTCTCCCTCGCCCTCCCTTCTTTTATATATATATATTTATCTCTCTCTCTATATATATATCTATATATATATGTTTTCTGTCTATCTATAAATATATATCCTATATATCTGTATCTATCCACTATATTTACTTCTCAAAATCTATATATATATATTATATATATATTCATATATATATATACTCGTTATAGGGGGGATATATAAAATATATTATCTTATATATTTATTAATTCTATATATTCTAAATATATATAGAGAGATATATCTATCTCTATATCTCCATCTATATAGATATTTCTTATTTATATATATATATATGGTAATATCTATAAAAATCTATCTCTTCTATATATATCTCTATCTGAATATCCTATATCTATATATCTATATATATCTCTCTCTATATATTCTATATATATATATATGGAGTCTATGTCTCTCTCTATATTAATATATCTCTTCATCCATATCCATAGCACATAACGGGGCTGAGCTGCCCGGACGGGATATCGACATTGTTAATTGACAGTTGATTGGTGTGGTAGCCTGATGGATTCCTGGTCAATGGTTGTAGGAATCGCTACAAGAAGACCACGATTCCTTTTTTGACATACTCAAGGCTGGTTTGATCAACATTGTGAAGCACTACACTGTGGCGCTTATGAGGTTATGTGAGTTGAATCAGTTGTAATTGCATATCAAAGTAAATAATATATACATAGCAATAAATGAATATATACATATATATATATATATATATATATATATATATATATATATATATATATTAATATTTCCGTACATATATATATATATATACACTGTATATATATATATAAAACTGGATTGATGACTGATTGTGACGAATCATAAAGGTCCACGGAGGACGCAACATGTTCATTGTTTGTCATCATGAGATCGCTTCTGCTTCAGTTGTTTTTCATGGTGACGGTTGTTTCACTGACGCTGCATCTACTGTACGGAGGTGCTTTTGTGATTTGAATGTTTTATTAGACCGGTCTATTGCCACTGAGCGTATTATGTACCGTTGCCGGGGTTCTTTATGTCGCTGCCATGTGCTTGTCATCAAGGTGTCAGACCCTACAGTTCCCAACACGGGCCTTGTTATTGATCTCACTAGAAACAACATTCAGATATACGTCTAGGAGTTTCTTTGAGGGGTGCATATCATCTTAAGAATACTTAGATAGCAAGAACGAGTACTAGCACTCCAGTTTTATGAAGAGCCAGAATGTTGAATTAAACTTGCCGACAGGTTCGCTCTGGAAAGTCTGACATTTCAATGTACAACTATATTGAATGTCTTCCATGTATTATGCATGTTATCGATTGTATACATAAACTTATATTAATAAACGTATATATATATGAATATACATGACTTTGAATTTATATACATATATATATATATGTATATAAATATATATATATACATTTATACATATAAATACATATATATATATTAATATATATATTTATATATATATATATATATATATATATTTATATGCTTATACTATATATATACATATGTATATGCATATATATATATATATCTATATATATATATATATATATATATATATATATATATATATATATATATATATATATATATATATATATATATATATCTATATCTATATATATATCTATATCTATATATATATATATATATATCTATATATATATATATATATATATATATATATATACCATGTTTGTTAAGTTTATTATTTCTTCTTTGATAGGCTGTGATTATTTTTTAAATCGTAAAATTCATTCGATGAGATCAACTGTTTTCCTAACGCATAGTTTGTCGAGCCTTCGTCTTCAGCCTCGACGGTATAAACTTGCAAGGTATTGGAGTACAGGCATCGATGACAATCCCAACCACGCACCCCCACCTCACCAATATATACAATACATATAGTTCCCGGGTTTACGGGTAGGGGGGGGGGGGGTTAAATATATAAATAACTGCATTGCTCAAGTATCGACAGTTCTCATGGTCCAAATGGCCGGGTTCTGCGCTCCTCGTGAGCATATTTATATTCTGTAGGTACCTCCGACCGTAGTCCGCCATGCCAATTGTGAAGCAGCACTCACAAACGGGTTCACTTAATATCAATCTTCTCGTAAGCTGTACAAACAGTGGTATTCACGCGTGTACTCTATGTGCTATAATGCGCTCATCAGCAAGGCAGGGATGTCATATGACGGCATTCTTCGAGATTATTTGTGCCAAAGGAGAACAATCATATTCAAAATGAACGCAGGGCAATATCCTTCTAATATCACCATTCTCATTAATTATAAAAGTCCTTACCTTCACGTTGCTAGTAAC
This sequence comes from Urechis unicinctus, assembly GCA_034190875.2. Classification (NCBI taxonomy): domain Eukaryota; kingdom Metazoa; phylum Annelida; class Polychaeta; order Xenopneusta; family Urechidae; genus Urechis; species Urechis unicinctus. The sequence goes on from CM067345.1 coordinate 8,230,350, forward strand.
AAATAACCGTAGCTTTCACTTATTTCGCTAAATATACAATGAAAACAAAACATATTAATCGTTTGTTACCATACATTTATAACACAGATGTTTTGGAAAGAGAAATCGCTCAAGAGTTGGTTTCAACAATCCCCTACTTTCCGCCGCCTTTATCACCGATTTCCATCTTTAGTTAAGTTTAGACAAGTTTTCGATATCGAAATATCTGTCTTACGAATACTGACATGCAATGTTAGGTTATACCTTGGCAATACCTTGGCCATACAAGAAAGTGTACAGCAAATGCCTAACTGTGGGAATCAAGCCGATGTCTAGTTGTGGGGTGCGCCAGAACCGCTGCTCTCTATACTAGTGGCACCATTTTCAGCTCCTTCCATTTATTTATTTTAGGAACGATCTTACATCTTAGTTCATACCACAGTGACGCTTATCAGCTGAGAGATCCGTTCATATGCATTGTCGGATGATGAGTGGGAAATGGGATCGTTTCTTGCGAACACCGAAGACCACCCCCCACTCCTGTATTATTCAATGTGGTTCTTTATCCATATTATACCAGGAAGCGATTTCAGTGGCCAGTGTTTATAATCAGTATTTGTAAGGGCTGTATCGACTGAAAACGGGAGGAAAAATATAAAGATTGATCTAAATCATGGATGTCGACCTATGGTCAGCGACTTTACATGCAGCGCTATGACAGTTGTACCCTTTTCCTGACCCTTTGTTTTGCTTTGTCAAGGGATAAGGTATAATGAGAAAATGTTAGAGGATGCGGAACACTGTGGACATGTTAGAGGGTGAGGTATAATGAGGTGAAGTTGGTGGATGAGGTATGATGAGGACAGGTAAGAATATAAGGCATGATGAGGGCAAGTTAGAGAATGAGGCATTATGAAGCATGTTTGAGGAAGAGGTATGTTGTGGACAAGTACGAGGATGAGGTATGATTTGGACATGTTAAAGAATAAGGGGTACTGTGGACTAACTAGAGGATGAGAAATGATAAGGACAAGTTAGAGGCTGAGACATGATGAAGCAAAGTTACAGGATGAGGCAAGATGAGGTCAAGTTAGATAATGATGTATGATGAGGACACGATAGCGGTTTGATTTGGAAAGTAAGAGGACGAGGCATGATTTAAACAAGTAAGAGGATAAGGCATGATGAGAACAAGCTAGCGAATGTGGCAGGATACGGGCAAGATACAGAATGAGGCGTGAAGGAGACAATTTATAAGATGAGGCATGATGAGGACCGCTTATGAATTAGGCATGATTTGGACAAGTCGCATGATGAGGTCTGATGAGAACAATTGGTCGGATGAGGTCTAATTTGCACAAGCTAGGGGGAGAGACGAAAATTGCGAATGTAAAATGCAAATAGAGGGCTATTTCAAGGAGATTCCTTTGCCCCAGCCGCTTTAACCATCGCCCCCTTGTGTGCGGCTCTCAATAAACTGTGCGGCTATTAGCTACATGGATGACTTAAAGATCAGACCAGAGCCAAGATCCAGTTTTTCATTCAACGGTAGCCCGTATTTCCTGAGCTATCGGTATGCGCTAAGGAATGAATCATTGCGCTACTTCTAATCCTGATGTGGCTGTGGCTTACATAGGGCAAGATCGAACCGAGGAACAGTGACCACGTTGCTTCGCGCTCGCTACGGATATAGCGAAAACTAGTGACTTTTCAACACAGGTCGTGCCTAATGTGGTGGGAAACCTCGGCGACGTCGATACCTGACATGTGCGTAAAGTGATCAGCAATGGAAGAGTGTTGATGACACGGACGTGTGCCCTAGCATTACCTTGTATACCAGCAACCACCGGGGCTTTAGCTAAAGACTGTTATTCCAGAGTGTCTTGATAAGCGGCACTATGCTACCTTTGAGGTATGATGAGTAAAGAGTTGAGAATGAGGTATAGAGAGGACAAGGTATTAAATGAGGCATGCTATAGAAAACATTCGAGGATGAAGTTAATAAAATATCCGTTAGAGTCACCATTTAATGCATCCGTTCGTATTCCACGGAAACTGTAACAAGTCTGCAATCGTTTCCCGGACCACTTGTGGTTCAATTATACTACAATAGACCTACAGGGAGTACAACCCTCGAAAAACATAAGTCTTGTATTCAGTTTGAGAATTCGTAAAGCGAAAGATATTCCTAACACCTAAATATTTTACACAGAAATTGATTCACTGCATCTCAAAGTTTGGGGTCAGTATTTTTTACACTCAAGGTCAGTGAGTAGAAATTGAATTGAAATCGAACAAAGCCTCTGATATGCAGTTTGAGGATTCGCATATTGAGCGCGTCTATCATTTGATCAGAACTGTAGGAACCTGGGGTTAGGTGAACGATCCCCTTCTATTTGTATGTCTATTGTATCGTATCCAGCTCGATGATCCACTATAACAAGACCCACGTTCTCCCCGATGCTGTACCAGGAAACAGGGTACTGAATTTCAGCTAATCCCACTTCACAACTACCTTTTGATTGTATTGGTTTATTGCAATTGAGTGACGTAACGTGTCAACTGTTGGAAGGTAGGTTAAGAAAGAAACTCATGGCGTCACTTTATGGTTCAAAGTGGGGTTAGGAAGAATGCATCCTAAGCTTCAGCTTAACAGAGCAGTCACGAATTGATATCTCATTTACCCGCTGATAGATCGTATATAAAATGAGGATCTGTGTGCAAATTTGGTTATTATCCCGACCCAATATGGTCCACACCCGATCACTTCTCCGATCTTCTATCCTAATGCCACTTTTGTTCTCGATTTTGCTTTATATACAGCTCCACACCACTGGCCCAACCTTTAAAACTTGTAGGGTATCCAAACCACTTGACCAAATGTTGTTTTTCTCCTTTCCGTTTAAGTTCTTCGATAACGTTTTTAGCCCGATACCATGCTTTGTTTTTCCTTTTTTGAAATGCTTTCGTGTAAAATATTTCCTCTTATACTTCATTATTATCATCCTATATCATACACACATTCGAGGAGTCTAAGTAAACGCTTTCAACCCTCAACAACTCCTCGCTCCAATTGGAAGTTGTACCGTTTTTAAATTTGCCCCGTACTTGACTGTACGAAAAAGATCTCCGATATTACACTAAGGTCGGTTAACCCCATCAGAGCGTTCCCCTTATAACGTCATCCACGTGTCTTCTTAATCATGCAGCGAGAAAGATATCAGTGTGCGCCTGATCCTGCAATATTAGCTGAGGTTGTACCCTTTCACCAAGAAGCCAGAATGGGTAGATAAACTCTGGTGTCATGCTCGGTAAAATAACGCCACATTTTAGTTTTCAACGTTCCATTAAGCCGCTCGATTAAACTAACTTTGGTTTCTTCGTTGTGGGTGGTAACAAAGCAAATTACCTGTTATTTAAGAAATGTCCGAAATTTACACTTGATAAATTCTCCACCCCTATCCGTCTGTTCACACAACGGATTCCGCCTTGGTTTTAGTATACTCTCGAAGGCTTGTATCAAACGGTCTATCGGTTTTTTTTCTTGGTTCTGTTTGGCTAAGCGAGCTTTGTCGGTTTATGCAATTTATACGCATCTTGTTCAATAAACCATTATCTGACTGCCTTTGTGTGAGCTTCGTAGCTCTGACCAACGGCTGCACCTTTCCATACACGGATGATGCCTCAGGGTCGAAACACACACCTAATTGTTCAATGACATGCAACCTTCTGTCACAGCTGCACCCTCACAATGTCTTTTATCTATTCCCGTCGCACCGCGCCAAATATAGTCGCGTCCATGGGGGTTATCTAAAGTTTCAATAAATCTTTCCCACCCCCGAGGTTCAAAGTGCTTACGTCGTCTCAACACATAGTTAACTAAATCCGCCACATTAGTTCTACTAATGGCTTGTCCTTTAATCGTTAATTCCCCGTGTTTGTTCCAACTCACGTTTGGGTTTTTTCGAAGGCGTTCTAATAACAAACGCCCGTTTTCCTGAAATTAACTAGGGATAGTATCTACAACTTCAGCGATAGATACTTCTTCTTCTTTGGGTGGGAGGGATTGGGGATTAGCAAATGCTGTGTGAGGTGTCGGGGTTCTGTGCTGGTGGTAATATGTGGGATTTGTTTTATTAAAATCTGGTTATAAGATTCTACTTTAGCCTTCTTTAATAAATCATAACGGTTCACACACCACTCATCTCAGCATCCATACTGGATAACACGTCGACAGTGGGAGCTTGATCATAACGTGTACTTGACAACACACCGGGGTCATTTTCTAAGTCATAATTAGCCGAACAGTTTGCATAACAATGGATAAGCGACACCTAAAACAGGTCCTAATAACGCATGGAAAATTCTAAAGGTTTGTAATACTCTTTTCCTTTTTCCTGACGTTAGTTTTAGGTGAGATCAAAGCGCGCAGACCTTGATTGTGTTGGGTTGATTTATGCTTCTGAACTGGAGTTAAGGATTAGTTCCTTTTAAAAACTTTGAGGACACATTCTCACAGACAATCCATTAGTTCTCTGTCAGCCGTGTGAATCAAAGCCTTGTTGACAGAGAGCTTGGCTTTAGCCATCACTCGTAATGTATTAGCGCGTTTTCTGAGACGCTCTGCTATGGTCAATGTCTAACGATAGGAATGGTGGTCGCCGGATGATCAATGGTATTTATTGCTGCAGGTATACAACTTGATTGGGTCGTAGTATGTCAGTTTGCAATCGTAAGTGATTTGGTGCTGCTTGCTTCAATTGAAAAAACAAATAGCCCTGCGTTTGTGAAGTCGCGTCCGTAAAGGATTTTACACATTCGGTTATTAAAACGTATTTTAATATCGGATTTCACTGAATCTAACTAATATTTCCTATAGTCTGCACGCACCATTTGCCAAGAATGGCGCGGGTCATTTAAAGCTGTACTCAATTGCCAATAATCACATCAACACGTTCGAGGGTGTCCGCCATACACATCGAAACTCGCTACTCAGGTGCAGCCATCAAACAAAGATCATACTCGGGTAGTCGATCTGGCATCTATTGCATTTTTTCTGTTTTCAGCTTTTCTATTCAGCTAGCAAGCATGTCTGTGTACACCACCATCGGAAATTCCTACATCACTTTCGCTCTCTCCAAGTGGGTTCTGTGAGGCTGCTTTGATTCGTCCCACTCTTCTTAGAGCATATGCCACACATAACGTCTAATATCATTGACACGTGACCCATCTTGAACAGCACCATAAAGACCGTGTATTGTACATTCAAAATAACATCTGTGCCGATCGATGCCTCAACACAACTCTAGTCTCCCTCTACTAACTGTTTCAATGTGTCTGTGACAGCATGTATATATATATATATATATATAGAGATATATATATATATATATATATATATATATATATATATATATATATATATATATATATATATATATATATATATATATATATATATATATATATATATATGATATATATATATATATATATATTATTATGTATATATATATATTTACATATATACACAAATCTATATCTTTCGTTTATGTATATAAAACTATATATATATTTTATATATATATATATCTATCTATATATCTCTATATCTATCTCTCTATATCTCTCTCTATCTATCTATATATATCTATATCTATATCTCTATATATATATATATATATATATCTATATCTCTATCTATATATATATATCCATATTTATATGCCGTTGCTCCAAATTGGGACTTCAATTGGCCTCAATTTGTGTCAATCATTGTAAACGTGTATCGATTTCGTTGCCTGTGAAATGTGCTCTCGGATTACGCTCTGGGGTTATTATCTTAATGCTTCCAAGAAATTTCTGCTCATTTGTTCCTCAAAGAGTCCTCTCTACCTTGACCACCAAAACAAAAACACGCTTTTGGTTTTACGCGTAAATAATATACTTTGAAGGCACTTTGAAAATGTATATAATAAAGATTGAATAAGTACTATCATAAGTGAGCGCAGTGGCTTTTTTGTTTTTCAACCTTTGCTCTTAATTAAGAGGAATAACGAAATGAGACTATTACATGGCTAATCCTCGACATTAGTTTAAATGCCAGGTATACTCTGACATAGCATGGTCATCCTGCACACAATTCCGATTTCAGATACACTGCAAGCTGCCTTGCTTACGTTTTATTACTTGAAGCAAGACGGTTGATTAAAAAGAATAACCAGCTTTGGTTTCTGAAAACAAATTGCGACGAACAAATTGGACATTTTTAGGATTACAAATGGTATGGGTCGTTGATCAACAAGGATTGTTTATTTCGTGCTGCATTTTAAGGGTACGTATCCGCCAAACAATTATGCTGTATAAACCACAGATAGACACCTATGTTTAAGTATGAGCATGTGGAGTCAGCTTCTTATTCAACTCACGTTTGTGATGGCACTTTTTTGAACATTTATGAATTAGGTTGAGATTGCCAACGTAACTTGTCGTCCCAAAAAGTTGAGTATGCGGACCTCGGTATGCTTCATAAATATGACCCATGAATATCAAGGTTAACAACGACGCATGGAAACATGGAATAAACGCTTTAAAAAGCGTATCTAGTATAACATTTAATGATAGCAAGCAATATCACACCAAGGTATCATCGCATACATTACTTCCTTGGAGACAATACCTCCAATATTTTTCAGGTTCTCTCAGTTAGCCCACGATTATACATTTATTCATGCACTCAGTTGTATTGAGCAAAGCGTTCCATTGCGTCATCATTGGTGCTAACTATAATATTTGCGCAGATTTGCTAATGATGTCGGGCATCAAAATATCAAGTCTTGAACGAAGTTGTACTGCAAATGACCATTGGGAAAATTACGGTTAAAAGTGGTAAAACAAATAATTTCTAAATTTTTACCTGCAGTCGATACTAACATGGTGATGTAGCTTTATCGTATTTAAATTGATTAATTGAATTAACTAATCTCACTTGCACAGCAGCTACAAATGTAGACATCAAATGATAACGGTCCGTACCGTAAGTACAACAAGATCGCACTCAATTCCATGTCCACGCACACTTACGTTAGCAATTGGGGCTGAATTAGGTACGAATTTGGCCTCTTAAGGTCGGCCCTTTTACGGCATCTATTAAAAATGACATATAATGCACAATCAGTTTGCACAATTTGGTATTCCCGTTAATTTAAATAAATCCTGACGAGGTAGCTAGGAGAGTCTGAGAATGTATACCCGGCGTTATTAACGCTCGTCTTCTAGCGCTACTGCTAATGATTATTTTATTGCCAGGCGCTACTCAGCGTGGAAATATTTTTTGAGGCTTTGGATGAATATGCGTTTGCGTAGAAATTATTATAAAACACAGCTGATGACTAACGTGTTTTCTTTCAATACTTCGTCAAAATGAAAAGGCGCAATAGCCTTAAATCTAACCATGATAGACGTGTTGGTAATTTTTCCTTTGTATTGTGTTTGACATTCCACTAAGGCCATATTATTCTGTCGGTAAAGAAATGAGTTTAGATTCGGTCGCAATAGGCCCTGTTGTCAACTCACTATTCTTTCTTGTCTAATTTTATTATCATTTTATAGCGACCCACATTGAACCTACAGGTGCATCTCGTAAAGAGGCCTTCCTATTTATTGCTTCGAGGCAGAGTTAGCTTACCGATGATGATTTACTATATGAAAGCTGATAGCTCCAGTAAGTCTGGATATTTGTTTGTGCATTGAAGCAAGTTGCGAAAAAATTACTGCGACAGTGCTTCCGGTCGCCATGTGCAACTGGACAGTGCATTTCAGTGTTCAATACAACCAATTTTGTGTGTGCCGCCCTTTTGTTTCTATTTTAATCGACGAAAGCCATTAATTGCTTCTCGTTGAGCACAGGACCGGTTCGAAGCTTTAAGTGACTTGTAAATGATTCAAGTGTTACACAGTCAGAAGGAGAAGGAGTGCTAAGGGTCAGGTGCACGAAATCACAAACGTGAAACTGATAATATCCACAGGGCATATTAATGATAGAACGCCGCTTGTGAGTCCCTTGAGCATGTGTCAGGAAAGTAACGAAGAGTTGTTATCATTTAGCGGTTTTCGAATCATCACACTCAACGCCAAGCATATATATGTGCGAACGCACATTAAATTCTACAGGCTATATCAGCAATTGACCGCCTATTGTGTGTAGTGACTACAATAATGTTCGGCATATGATCGAGCCATCATTTTCTCGTTGTATCGTTGTGTTACACGTATCCGTGGTTCTGCTGTACAACATTGGACCACAACATCACTAATATGTGTGTTTTATATAAGTTCGCTTGAAAGCGTCGGTATTTTCTGTACCATACTAGTAACTACGGTGACTCTAATGTCAAGCCAACGAATTGTGTACCACATTTGCAGTGACTGCTCTTATGTTTCATTGATGATTAACGTGATGGCTTATCAACCAAAAATGCAACTAATCATCCTCAGCACAACCTATATTTCTCCTTTTGGCGTTGTGCTTACGAATCTGTTCCATTCATTGCACTAGCATTAATTAATATTTGACTAATTGAGTCAAATGACATACTTTCGAAAACGCTAACGGGTTTGCAAAATATTTCGTAGTAGATTGTTTCCGCTCCGCAAGAGTAGCTAAATAAGAACACAGTGACACTTTATAAACCATCCGAGTTTGAATATACCTTACTCAACAGAGCCATACAAACAAAGTTCATCGAGAAGTTCTTTGGACCAAATTCAATACATTGGGAATAAGGATCTATAATATTCACAGTTATATCGTCACTCGAAGACTATGAGCGTAGTGTTTTATGTAGTGTGCTTGCTCTGCTATTACGCAATGGAGAAATATTGGCCATTTTTTAAATCGCACAATTCCGTGTGCGAATAAATGGAATGTTTTGATGTCACGAACAATGCTTTTTACGTTCATTGAACAAATAATCCATGGTCGAATAGTCATGAAGAGCATGTTGGGTTTATTTAGCCGCGCTGAATATCAGATGGCTCTTTAGTTTTCAGGTTTTACACATTCACTTTTTATGGCCCAAAAAGCGTCTCAGTGGGCTTATTCAGTCTATCATGAGGTCACGTGCTGATGAAATAATATCATGTGCCATATAATGGAATCACGTTCAAGGGCGCGATTCACCATGCATTCCTATACGAGTTGGAGCATACAGGCGAAAGTTTTTAAATAACCCTTCCGAACGGAGCAATATCCTCTTTGGAATCCGTCGCCCGATTTCGATGGGAGGAGCACTTAGTGTAGTTTTGTAGCTGAATTATTGCATTAGGGACATGCTCCGAATGCATGGAGCGTGTTACTGATCATATGCAGACGCTGTATTACAACATACTAACAATTTGTTAACGACATAGTACGACATGATTTAGCTCATAAATAATGTCGAATGAGCAGTGCATAAGAAGTCTCCTGAATCATTGTGGTAACAGTCTTGGCAAGCTTAGTTCTTGCGAAACAACATATATTGGGGTGAATAATTGGGAAGGCTTGCTTCTCTTGGCCAATGATCATGGACCGGCGAGGCGCAGTAGTTGTACAACTTTATTCACTTTACGCAAGCAGCTATCTTACTTTATGTTGAAGTGCAATTATATAGTTTCATCGGTAATGTTGGTCTTAACAGTAATCAATAGATGTTAACATTTGAGATTTGCCCATTGCCTATCCTTGGCAATGTAACGCCAGCATCGTTAATGTGAGTCCTATTCGGACGTTAAACTAGTGCTAGTGCTTTGTTGCATCTTCTTTTGTTAGAAACTAGCACCAGCCTACAGGTTAACCTCGGGAGGCAAGACAGCTAGTGTGTACTGTTGCAATACTTGATTCTGATATCAGCATCCACATTATGCCCTAATGTAATGACGCAGGTGAGGTATAGTTCACATGATGTCACATGGATGGTCATTAAGGTATCCTTTCGCTACCCTAGCGATAATTTAACTACTAGAAACATTGCTCAGATCATATATGCTAGGGGAGATTACTAATTAGTCATTAAATTGTTTTCTTCAAACAAACCTTTGTCATTCCGATTCAGCCAAATTCAGCCAAGTAATAAACTGAGATTGCGTTGTAAACTTTGTCATGCTTAGAAATGCATACATAGTTGCTATCACATGCAACGTCATCTGGCATGCATTAACTGCGTTATTCGCTTATGTTAGGGTTATCACACGGGTATATTGTTGAGCAGAAGAGATGCTTTAAGCAGAATGCGGATTTCATGAGAGTTACAATAAATAATATGCTTCGTCAATTGCCACATGCAACGCAGTCACATGCTGATGGTGTGGTTCTACGTCTTACTAAAGAAGTTTTATAACTACAAAAATGTGACAAAATAATCAATCAACTCTTTTAGAACATAATTGATATGATATTCTAACATTGCTGCTGTATTGATCCCATCGATAGCAAAATTAGCAACGTTCATGGACTGACAGTCCTGCTAGACCGATCAGGAGTTAAATTCATGCTGCCATGATATTGATATCAAAGATAAGTCGTTGTATTCACATGTCTTACATAAGCTTTTTATTGGATATTGGAACAGGAGACGCGCAATCATCACAGATACATGGACTTTGGCGCCCTGGAAGCTTCCCCTAGAGCTATCGTTCATACATGTGTGAACTGCCAATAAATTGGTCGAGTAATTCAGCACCCAAAATTGTGACAACATTATTTAAAAACATGTATTGGTGATGTTAGTAGGGCAATAAGTCTCGTACAAATCTCAAACATATTTTATGACGAATATTGGTATATCTATTGTAGATCTGTGACCTTTAAGTAGTTAATTGCTCCACCTAGTTGAATATGGGGAAATATGCACAGCGAGCAGCCAAGGTAATACTTTTGTGTATTATCAGCTGTCACACGATGGAATGTACTTTGCAAAATGGGCCACGCGTTTGTGTGCAAAAATCTCTTCCACTCTTTGATCTTGCGTGAGGCCTTCATTATTGAATTCTTTTTCTGATTCAGTCTCGCATAAAGACTTATTATTATCGATTATATCAGGATCTTTGGTGCATGAGATCTGAAGGCTCAGATGATATTTCAGGGTCACGCTTTTTAGAATAGGAGAAAAGGGACGAGGATTCACGAGAGGAGGGGGATGACTCTATGGAATCAGATGGATCGGGCTTTCAAGGGATGATTTGCTTGGTTGTTCAATGCACTTTTCAGGATGAGTATTTGTACTTCTAGATTTACGATAGGAAGTTTTTCTTTAGCACAATTCTTAGTCAAATGGAGTAATGACCATCTCTTCATCATCCAATCAGAGCATTGTCATAGAATAAGCATTAAACAACATATTATAAAATAAACATTAAATATTCTGTTATAAATTAAGTAGTCACTTCCTATCAAAATTTTAATATTTGATAACCCACCAACACTAAAAGCAGATGAATAGGAATCGGGCTATCTTGTGAATGTTTGGTTACCAGGCTGAGGAAAACCTGTATGCAAACGAGCAGTCTGGCAAAAAAGACTGTAACACCAGGCCGACAAACAGGGAACAGCAACAGGCTGGAAGAGCAGGCTGGCAAAACGTTCTGTCGCACCAGGCCAACACACAGGGAACATCAATAGGCCGAACGAACAGGACCTCACAAGAGCTAGTGCAGGACGGAGCAGACCGGCAGGAACGTCGGAGGCAGCCAAAACAAAGCCATCATCACGTTACTCGTCTCTGTCTATCAAATTGGCAACTACTACTGTCGCTTACAGCGGCAACGAGAACCAGCATTAAGCTTGCAACACGTTGGGGTGAGCGATGAGAATATAGCACCGTTCACATTCGTATACATATACTCTTTGGGTTGTGAGCAAACCTGGCAGTGTCTCTTCTTTTCCCTCTTTGTTTTCGATCACGGCGGGCCTTGACCTTAAAAGGATTGGTTCTAAGCGTAGCTGAGTACTCACAAGCATTGGATGCATACAACGCAAATGATGGCTTAATATGATATCAATTAAACATTGCTCACAGCGCTGGTCGTTGGCAATTCCTCATGTATGTGTCAAATAACGAATGGCCCGATTATTGATCAATATTGTCTTAATTCATAATAGTGTTCTTTCTATTTAGATGTTCATATCATTTATCAAACTTTGACGATTATAATTCTACTTTCGTAACCACTGTATCTTTCACAAGCATCGAAATCACAAACTCAGTGTGCTGAAAAAACAATGCAAAATAGGCGCATTGTCTATGGCTTACTGTGTACGATTTTTATGATGTTAAAGCTACCAATGAATGTCCATTATCTACTATTGAAAATGACAGCCATCAACTACCTATCTTTTATACCAGAAATTATCATTTTGGGATTCTTGAGATAGAAGTGGTTGTGAAAGGGTGCTAGGACAGAAAAAATAAATTGAGCATGCGAAGCAGGAACTTACAAATCAGTATGATAGACCATTCTTTATAATCAATGTGCCAGCCATTGGCCGTCGCACTTCGGCATCATCAATTTCACCGTGCGAGTAATTACTATCTACCACTGACGTTGCTGCATCGTCGTATATATTAAAAGTGATAACATTAGAAATAATAGTGAATCGAATGAGTTTGCCAGCAAGGGTTTATCTTGACTCCTTTGCTAACGATTCACTTGTTCTGTCAATTAACTAAAGTAGTCAAATGCCCACTGTGGGAACATAATTTTACGCTGTTGGCGAATGCATTAAATAGTACAAATTTATTACCGTTGATTACGATAGATCATTTACTAAATTATGTGTAAAGGTTAAGGATAACGTCAACGTACAATACGCAAACCTTTCCTTGCCACGAACTTGGATGCGTACTAAGCACTGAGATATATGATCGGCAGAATGCTGGCTATAAAATTCATCAATGTTGTAAATGGACGCCATTTCAAGGCCATTACCGCAATTCCACAGAACACAATATGCAATGTTTTTCATTGCAACTCAAACAGTTTATTGACTCCCAATGACTCCCAGTGTGTTGTGTGCTTATTGTGTTAGCCTAATTGCATTGGGCTATATTCCACGGAGTTTCAATAGATGCTTCGTATTTTGTCATATGCAATAGCTCTCTGGGACATCAAATACCACAGCGTTTATGCTCTATTCAGAGTAGATGAGGGTCTCATACATCCAGCCTCATTGAAAGTGGCTGAATCGATTGAGACAACAATTGACAGGTCGCGGACTGACCGCAGAACGAAGTACGTACCTCGATCGAGGTACGTACCTCGTTCCCAGCACGGCGCACCTCGATTGAGGTACGCATGATAGTCGTGCCACCGCCCTCTGCTGTTTTGCATTTTATGACATTTGATTATGCAAATATATTATGGCCTACATTTGTAACCAAATCTGTTGTTGTGAGCGATATCGGGCGATCACTAGAAGAGTTTTCACTTCCATTATTCGACAGCGACTGCAAGTTTTTCGACGTTCATGATTAAAATTTTGTACACACACCAACATGGCAGAGGTAAGGTCTATGTTTTCACATTTACAAGTATATCATCTTATTATACATTATATGTTAGTCAAAATTCTATGGCATATTAATAAGCTATCGCTAATAATATAACACCCCTGTTGAATGTTTTTTCTGAACCAATGGCGTATTGATGCGTTCGTACTTAAATCGAGGCTATGACAACTAAGGGGGTTTCCACAATTTTACCCAACCAAATCTCAGTAAATGATGTCACAATTGCCAAAACAGTTGAGAAAATTAATGTTTATGTATGCATACTTCAAACCAAGTACGCCGAACTAGGAACGAGGTACAACCTCGATCGAGGTACGTACTTCCTTGTGCGGTCGTCTTTGACCTGGTTGGTGCCCTATTAGTTTGATGTTTTTCCATCTCATATGTTTATTGTAGCTCGTACGAAATATGTACTGAACATGCACCAAATGTAATAATATCATTCAAAAAAGGTAGGAAAAGGGGTGATAGATAACTTTAAGTGCAACGTGTGGAAAATTGAAATTGACTTCAGCAAGTCGCGATTGGAGGCCAGTTTAAGAAGGTTGTTGTGATGGGAGTGACACGAGCAAGGTGATATTAGGAGCATGTTTGAGAAGGTTGTTTTTAGGGGAGTGACTCTAGCACGGTGATATTGGAGTCATGTTTAAAAAGGTTGTTATAAGGGGAGTGACTCAAGCAAGGTGATATTAGAGACATGTTTGAGAAGGTTGTTATGTGGGGAGTGACTCAAGCAATGTGATATTGGAGGCATGTTTGAGAAGGTTGTTATGTGGGGGGTGACTCAAGCAAGGAGAGAGGCGGGACATATTGGAAAAGGTTATTATCTGGGCAAGGTGAGATAAGAAGCTACTTGACCAGATTCCGTTAAAATGAGACTGTACATCTGGCTACGCGACATTGTTTATATCTAAACTACTTAATGACATGTTAATATCTTGCACACAATGTCTGATCTATCGCACCGCGGCATGCCCCTTGAATGCAGCCTTGTTTGCATGGGAGCTGGCGTAAATAAATGGAGAGGTGCCTACAAAGGTGTGTGTTGTGCGGTGTGTTTGTGTGTGTATTGTGTGTGTGTTTGACTGTATTGCATGCATTTAAGAGTGTGTGTGTGTGTGCTTGTATGCCTATGTGCGTGTGGATTTGTGCTTGTTTGTGTATGTGTGTCAAAACGAAAGCGATTTGCAGTGGAAAGTGCTTTGAATTCAAATGACCACTCTCTCCGCTATGCTACCATAGGGTATCAGCTCCATAGGATCAGTGTTCGGTTGTCTTGGCTCAGCATCCGTCAGTGGAGGGGAATATAGCGCCTGCTCAACTCACAATTGAAGGAAGGTGTTTTTGAATGTTTAAAGATCAAATATTGTACTTACTATGTATTTACCGTATTTACCCATCCTCTACTCTGTCACCTTCAGTAAATGTACTACAAATGCAAAGTGTAAGTAGAGCAAAAGCTTCTGCTGACTGACTGAGGCCGTAATTCACTGCTGCTCCGGGTGTCAGAGATCAAAGCAGTGTATGGCTCTCTCAAGGAAGATGTGGCAGTGTCATTTCAACCCTTCTTTGACCAGGCTGTTAGGAAGGAAGAAAAGGTTGGGGTGACTCCCTGCAAGCCTCTTTTGTCAAAGCGCCAGCAGCATCGCAGCAATGTGCCATCTCAGGACACATTCATCCACTACAGGCTGAACATAGCCGTACCATTGCTAGAGCATATTGTAATACTGTACTGTAGTATGGGATATTTGTAATCTGCACTACTCTAAGTAGATACCGAATATTTCACACGTACTTCGTAGGCTTTGTTCAGTTGTTTGTGGTTCATGTCAAATATCCAAATACATTCATCGACTGATGTTCAATATGTTCACTTGACGGGTTGTGATTTTTAATCCATATGTGGCACACGGTAGACCTACAACACATAGGAGGCTGGAAATGGGCGAAGTTTGAGCGGTAGCACAAGCTAATGGGAGAGCTGCGCAATCGTAGTTAATGGTCGAGATTGCTATTCAATTTCTGAAAACAAAGTTAGAGGGCGCCTTTATAGATTAATCATTGTTTATCTGGTGTTCCAAATAATATGATCAGATTTATAACGAGCCATTTTAGCAGCTTCACAAAAATGGAAACAAAATAAACAATTTACCAATTTGCCGAAAAATGCATCTTTTATCGTACATGTACCATATTTTGTAGCTAAACCACATTTGAAGGCGCCTATTAACCGCCACATGGGCGCACCAATGCAACAAATATCACTCCCGACCTAGAATTAAGTGGTAGAGAGTGCGCGCAGTAGATGAGCGTGGTGTGAACCTGCTGACGGTTTCAGTTATTTTCAGTACATCAAGCAAATGTAATCGCACATGAAGCCCATCTTCATTGCATTTAACTTTCGGTGGGATGGTTTGACTTGAACATGGTGATTGTTATTTGTAACTGTTTGTATTTGATTGTGTCCATTGAGATCTAACTCCATCATAGATCGGTTCTATTCATAAATGTTGCTTGAGTGATAATGGAGATAATAAGGTGTTGCTTTGTCTCCTATTCACCAGAAGCATCAAATTCTGTCATCTTTTTCAAAATACACCGTTTCATGGTAATATCCCAACCCCATACGATATATCATTCACTACATGTCGGGGACGGCCCAGGTCATATCATTAGTGTTTTGGTATATGCGGAAAATTGGCATCGAATTAACATACTTTTATTGAGCGATATGTACTGATGGTAAAATGTAAATAACTGATTCCAAGCTTGATCGAATCTTAATATGAACGTATTGCGAATTCTTGGTTATTGAAGAGACCCTCGTATTTTCACAGTTTAGACTAACTTTTTCTAACAAGTAATAACCATTGATGATAAACGGACACAAATAGTCGCGAAACATCCTAAATGAATAGTATTGCCCCTACTGACGAGTCTTTATCAGTGCTGCCGAACCATGACAAACGCCGTCAATTGTATATGTACCGGCTTCAGACGACTTCCAGCTCCAGCGAGCAAGATTTATGCCTTGGACGGAGCATCATGTTACCCGTTACTAGGTTGCCAACGGTAGACAGTTTGTGAAGGGGTGACAGGTTTTCCACCTGTTGCAAACTAAGAATGGTGCATATAGTCACTAATGCATCAGTGTAACTATAAAAGGAATGATCATAGAAAGAGTACATGTATTTGATTAAGTCTTCATTCCCAGTCGCCTAGATAACTGACAAAATAATTATATCTGTATATTTGTAAATGCAACATATCTGGGCAGCAAAGTCATTCAAACAGGGCTCACTGTCGGCTGTCACGAAAACAACAAACGGTGTAGAAATGGCCATTAAAATGGATCGACAAGACCTTCAAGTGTAAAACTTGGCAAGCTTTTGCTTGACCAATCACTATTTCAACCACGAGGCATCGATAACACGTTAACACTGATCATACAAATGGCGGTTTGGTCACGTGACCAACCCAGGCGGTCAAAAATTGTCATGGTAAACACGTCGATGAAAAAGCACATATATCATTCTTTGCCGCATATTTGAGATTGGTTATATACACATTAAAGTGGGTTCTGAAAGAAAAAAGAAACCTTTATCAGAGCAAAGATATACACTTTAGTTAGTCAGTGATGACGTTGTTAAGAACGGTCTTTCAAATATGTAAGCCTTCGGGAAAATTACAACGCTCAATCTGTGTGATATGTGAATGGAAACTTCTAATTCAAATGTTTAATGTAATTTAAGGGTGCATTTTTCCCTTAAAAATGGCATTTGTTTTTTGGCTCCATTAAATGGAACAACTCTTTTGGAACCCGTATAAGCCATTTTGTGGACTTTTTCAACACTATATCGTCGGTCACACCCATGATTACAAACATGAGCACATGTCGATGGGAAAATGGCGCATGCGTATTGAAGGGTCATTTGTGTACAACACATTGTAGTGACGTCACGCGCAGCGCAGATTCGACAGAAGATAGAAACACAGGCAGCCAAAATAGTGAGTCTTTTGATTTCTTCATCTCTTGTACGACTCTTCTTTGATTGGAGTTTGCGAATGTTATAGAAAAAGAAGAACCCGCATCAATATAGTGAACACTATCGGTACAATAGATTACCGTAAATTTTACAATAAATAGCATTACACCTGCGAACAAACCCTGGGGTAGCCCTACAAGACGTCCTATATATTTTGTTTACCGTTCGACCAGTGCTAACAATGAGGCTGCGCATGTTCAAGCGTTATAAAAACGATATTTTTGACAAGTGTGTCACGTTTTGGACTATAAAGCCATGACACTTGTTCGAAGTGGGATTATTTCATATGCAATTTTAAGTGTTTTCTCATCGCATACTATTGGAATGATTCCTCATAAACTATATTATACATCAAGGGGCTTGGGTCTCCTTCATGACGTCTACGTTATCTGGTTATAGTGATCTGAAACAGGGATTTGAATTGGCCGGTCGACCGCTATCTTCTATGCATACATAAACCCTTCAGAGAAGATGGCGGCCAGCCAATGCAAATCCCTGTGTACTGATACGTCCGCGCTATGAGTTTGGGATGGTATGTATCATCGTATGGGTTCGGACAAGGGACAGTAGACGGGTGGGGAGGTTTCGGTTCTGATTTGGGTTATTTTAAGTTTGTTGCAATCCACTTTGATGAGACTTATACACTTGGTTTATAATTGTCTACTTAAACACCATGCTGTTAAAGCCTTGGATAGCTGGAATAAATTGGTGAAATTTAGTTAAGGAGATGACCTTAAATCTGCATTATTTACAAAACGTTTTTGGCTGACTTTTGCAGGCTTTTGGCTCAAACACTGAAACATTATTGATTGAATTATTTTGTCATGTTCATTAATTAATTAAATTGAACCAATCCACTTTCAAATTTAGAAGTAATCGAAACGCCAAGAAGTGGATAACGGACAAGAATAGGCCGTGGAAGGGGTCATGGTACAGATTCTGGCCATCTTTGTGGAACTGAGATTGGTTCCTCTATTATTTGAACTGGATTTTTATCAAGGGTATTTTATAGAAATCCATGAATCCATTATGACTGGGAATGATGTGTTTAATGGTTAGAAATTGTTCACCATGACACAGGTGTCCAAGTCGGTGGAGGATGCAGACCAGCCCAACGAGGTGGTAGAGGAGCCCTACCTTCTTCAAATAAGGTACTTTTAGGCTTGCCACACCTAATTGAATCACTTTAACAGTAAATAGGGGGTCCCATGTTGGACGTATCACACCATATATTTCCACTTGTTCTCATTTGTTTGTAGACCTCGACAGGCCGAAAGCGAGTCAATCCTGTTCACAGAGGCTACCTTGGCAACACATCAATAACTAACCAGGCCTTACAGCAGAGTTGAGTGGCTGCTAAATCTTTAGAGCTGTCACGAAAAGAGAAATTAAAGGTATTGTACAACTCAGCAGTTAGCACTCTTCAGCTGCTCCAATAACCTTCATGCCATTTTGGTCAAAGAGCGCGATTTGCGTTGGCGATATTCAATCCATCAAAATGAAGATGGCAGTTGATTGTTGTGGTTAGACAGACAGCCACAGTTTGCGCTTACAATCACCAGGCAACCCACACCGCCGAAAGACGGATTCAACCCTCCATCAACTACCACTTCACCAGACTGGTGCTTTTGCCTTCAATGTAGGGAAATGCCTACCCCTGTGGAGCGACAATGTTCCACCAACAGCCCAGACTTTTGCACATATGTACTACCCCAGATCGAAGAAGTTGTGCTTGACCCGATGGTCTCTGAGGTCATTAATAGGTGCCGGGTGGACTTGCTATGGGAGTTCGATGCGGTTGTCGAGGACCAAAGAAATAAGATGCCTAGACACGGCGCCTATCAGCAATTGGTTCTGTGGTTTCATGGATTTTTGGTGGAGTGCAACAGGAGAGTAACTCCCTCCTGTTGCAATTGGACGATCCGAGAAGTCGTCATTGACAGTATACAGGCTTAATACAAAGAAGGTTTTTGTAATAAACTAAGCTTAAATGTTTTAACTTGTAATTTTAATCAGGAAATATCTCATTGTTCTGATTGGTATTTTTGGATTGATTATATTGATAAGTCCCAGTATTGAAATTGCCTGGTCTCACAAAACATGTGATATTGTTTGTTCTGAACATTTTTGTTTCAACAATTTCATAATTTATTGTCTATTTGTTTTATTGAATGAGCATTCATATATTAGTAAATTTTTCGTCTCTCAAACACAGAAAAGAATTATGCAAAGATTATTTAAATAATAAATGAGCTTCCAAATTAGGGTTAATTTTGACGGGACTTGAAAAATTAAGAGCTGTAAGTTCATTAAAGAACAACAAGAAATATATACGGCAATTCCAACTTTGGATTCTGAATATCAGCACCATTTAAGAAACTCTTGCATTTTTTGTATGAAATGCACCACGAAGGAAGAGTTACCGATTTGAGCAGCCGTTTACTACGAATATTCCGGTAATGAACTTTAAAAATAAGTCAAATATCTAAATTTATGTGTGTATGTGGGTATGTATGTATGCATATTTGTGTGTGTATGAATGATTTTTTTTATATGTATGTATGTATGTATGTATGTATGTATGTATGTATGTATGTATGTATGTATGTATGTATGTATGTATGTATGTATGTATGTATGTATGTATGTATGTATGTATGTATGTATGTATGTATGGATGTATGTATGTATGTATGTATGTATGTATTTATGTATCTATGTATCTATGTATGCATGTAGGTATGTATGTATGCATGTTTGTATCTGTGTATGTACGTCTGTGTGTATGTATGTATATATGTATGTATATATGTATGTATGTATGTATGTATGTATGTATGTATGTATGTATGTATGATTGTATATATGTATGTATGTATATATATATATGTATATATGTTTGTATATGTTTGTATTTATGTGAGTGCGTATGTATGTGTGTATGTGGGTATGTATGCATGTATATTTGTGTGTGTATGAATGATTTTATTATATGTATGTATGTATGTATGTCTGTATGTATATATGTTATGTTAGTATGTTGGTAAATATGTTAGTATGGGTGCGTATGTATGTATGGATGTGTACATGTATGTATGTATGTAAGTGTATATATGCATGTATGTATGTAAGTACGTGTGTATGTTTGTATGTATATATGTATGTATGTATGTATGTATGTATGTATGTATGTATGTATGTATGTATGTATGTATGTATGTATGTATGTATGTATGTATGTATGTATGTATGTATGTATGTATGTATGTATGTATGTATGTATGTATGTATGTATGTATGTATGTATGTATGTATGTATGTATGTATGTATATGTATGTATGTATGTATGTATGTATGTATGTATGTATGTATGTATGTATGTGTGGTATGTATGTATGTATGTATGTATGTATGTATGTATGTATGTATGTATGTATGTATGTATGTATGTATGTATGTATGTATGTATGTATGTATGTATGTATGTATGTATGTATGTATGTATGTATGTATGTATGTATGTATGTATGTATGCATGTATTTATGTATGTATGTATGTATGTATGTATGTATGTATGTGTATGTGTATGTATGTATGTATGTATGTATGTATGTATGTATGTATGTATGTATGTATGTATGCTCACATAAATGTGCGTATAAATGTATGCATGTTCATGTGTGTGTGTATGTAATATCTTATATATGTACGTATGTTTGTATATATGTGCATATAAGTCTATGTATGTATGTATGTATGTATGTTTGTATATATGTGCATGTGTATGTATGTATGTGTGTTATGTACTGTATGTATGTATGTATGTATGTATGTATGTATATGTATGTATGTATGTATGTATATGTATGTATGTATGTATGTATGTATGTATGTATGTATGTATGTATGTATGTATGTATGTATGTATATGTATGTATGTATGTATGTATGTATGTATGTATGTATGTATGTATGTATGTATGTATGTATGTATGTATGTATGGATGTCATGTATGTATGTATGTATGTATGTATGTATGTATGTATGTATGTATGTATGTATGTATGTATGTATGTATGTATGTATGTATGTATGTATGTATGTATGTATGTGTGTATGTATGTAGTATGTATGTATGTATGTACTTATATATGTATGTATGTGTGTATGGATGTACTACATATGTATGTATGTTTGTTTAATATATGTGTGTATGTATGAGTGCATTTAAGTATGTACATACATACATACATACATACATACATACATACATATGATATATGTATGTACATACATACATATACATACATATATCCTACAATAAATACATAGGGACAGAACAGACAGACATAAACATACATACAGACAGACACTACATACACATACATACATATCTCGACTCCCTACACCATACAGACCTACATACATACATACACATACATACAAGACATACATACATACATACATACATACACAGACATACATACATACATACATACATACAGACATACAGACATACACACATACATACATACATACATACAGACAGACATACATACATACATACTACATACATACATACAGACATACATACATACATAACATACTACATACATACATACATACATACATACATACATACATACAGACAGAAATACATACATACATACATACATAACATACATACATACATACATACATACATACATACATCATACATACATACATACATACATACATACATACATACATACATACATACATACATACATACATACATACATACATCCTTCACTACACCTGCAACTCCGTGATTCATAGCATACATCAGGTGCTATACTATGTGTACAACATCTGCATTCACATATATATGGTGTACACAAACTAAACTAAGCCAACAACGCCTTGATAGTATACATTATGTTCTCAACCTATACTATGTGTATTCGGTTGTTCGCGTAGTCGCGCGCGCCGCCCTGGTGAGCTTTTTGGAACTAACTTCTGTTGACTTCCGGTTTGACGCGCTCGATCTCACAACTCAGCGGTCAGGCTGTCTGCTTTCTGACAGATCTGCTCGGTGCGCAATGCGACTATAGAACAAACAAACGAACGTAAGTAGAAATTGCGCGTTACGTTGTGTGGGCCAAGATTTAAATACCTCGTCAATTTGGAAGCGAATCAAAATTCAAGTTTGCACATAACGTGCAAGGTTAATCAAGTGTATATTCCAATATATATAAATTTATGGAAAGTTGTGGTCACCTAGAAAACATTACAGGCTGTGCTCTTGCCACTTCCCACAAGCAACAGCATTCAAATTATAAACACCACAGCTGAAATTTTTTTGTGGGGATGAGTCCTACCGGTGCTATCATTTATGTGTCTGACATGTGGGGGGAAGGGCGTCGGACAAAAAAATCACGTCAGAATAAGATTTTTGATGCAGGCACTTGATGCTGGTGACCAAGTAATGGTAGACAGAGGTCTTACCATTGCAGGAGATTTGCCTCCAGGAGTCAAACTGCTCATGCCCCCATTTAAAAACAAATTAACAGGCCAATTTACTGCAGAGCAGTTAGAGTATTCAGAAAAGATCTCTGTGGCTCGTATCCATGTTGAGTGTGCTATGCGGGCAATTAAGGAATTTAGGATTTTAGAAACTGAAGTGAAAGTTGCAATGCTTAACAATTACTAAAACATTTTTAAAGCATGTGCATTCCTTATGAACTTCAAACGACCTTTCTTGAAGCTTTCTTGATTTCCTAAGATGTGTATAAATCCATATTAGCTGTCAATTGGCATTACATGATTTTTTGGGTGTACAGGGTATAGCATTCCGTCCTTTTCAATTATTCTTTAAAAATATCTATATTCATGTTGTTGTTATCATTATTTCTTGCATGTCTTGCTGTATTATGCAAATAAATTTTTTAACATGCCAAGCTTTAGTTTGTGTATTACATTTATACCATAAAATCTTTAATTTATACAATATAATAACTTTAAAGTGCTTTGTAACCAACATCAGATATGCTGAAAAAATGTGATAGGTAATGAAAGACTAATATAATTTAACTTAAATTTTATTCTGACAGAGATACTAAAACATGAAATCTTACAGCACACTATTTATACATGTTAAGTGCATTAACCTGTGTCATACCAATATTCATTCAAACTACCAGTGCCACAACAAATCTCATACTTATATTATACACTACACATCACATCAAAACATTTCAATAAATTTGTCACACAAGAACAATGGTTCAGTAGCATATGTCACATGCCCTCACACACTTTGGCCAATACCACTCTGGCAACTCCTCGCCCTCCTCCAATTCAATGCTTTTGAAATTTGAGTACCTCCGGTGATACAGCACACTACATCCACAGTTGCATTCACACATAACACTAGCTTCCTGTTTATCCTGAATGATACTTGCATCTTGAATGAGTCCCTTACACTTGTTATTCAGCCTCAAATTCTTGCTGTTGAACTCCTCTATATCACCGGATTGAGTGTGAGTGATTGTGTCATGTGTACGAAGAAGGTTGTCTGTAACATCTGAGAGTGAAATACATGTAAATTTTCCTGATATCCTTGGTCCACCCTTGAGTGGTGGTGCTCACAGATGTAAGAATAGTCTGGAATGTGCCTGGGCTGGTGCTATTGCCCAATGCACTGCAGAGAACTGAGACTTTGTGTTGTCTTTTCCCTTTTGGACACTGATCATGCTGCTTTAGTGCAATGTTGAGCTGCTTGGCATTGAGCCGACATACATCTTCGGCACTCTGAAATATATAAATGCAATAAATATATAAAATACAATCAACTATAGTCAATACAATAAATATCACATATGATGCTTTACCAAACAATACACGGCAATCATTTATGTATCTGGCTGTATATAATTTATACATTCTAAATGTACTCGTAGTTATGCATTTTACACAATATTGCTTACTTAATGTAATTGGCCAGTGGCGTTAGAGACAACTAATTTTGTCTACTATGTTTCACAATGTCCAACACAATGCCAAGATTGAAAGGAAAAATATACCTCGAGAGCGGGTAGAGATACCACCACAGGCACAGGTTTGGGTCTGGCAGGCATTTCTTTTCGAAGCTTTTCACCACAAAATGTGGTAATTCGCCACGAAATTAATCCGTCCTGATGTTCTATGAACAATAATAAACAACCACGCGCACATAAATCCACAGAATTCGCCCAGTTCGTGTTATTATTTCACTTTTTCTAACGTGTTAAATCCAACGATTTGCATAACAACTAGCCAGGTGAAGACGAAGCAGAAACCGGAAGTCAACAGAAGTTAGTGCCAAAAAGCTCACCAGGGCGGCGTGCGCGACTACGCGAACTCCCGAATAGTATCCAAATTCGTTATATACAATATGTACACACTCTGCAACACATTGATACATAGCACAGTACTCAACCTAGACTATGTATACAATCTCTATATTCATGTAAGAGATCATGTACACTCTCTTCACCAAGTACAACACCTGGATGCACAGTATACATTGTACAGATGCAAAGAATTTAGTTTTATTGTTCCCAACCATTATTACTATGAAGACCATTTTCTCTACCCACCTAGGTTATATTCCACACTTGATGTCTATACCTTGGATTTACTCTCCTTAGTTGTTGATTAAACATTATCTGACATTTCTATACCTACCAGCTACACCTATTCATGCATAAAATAGCCTGTTAGAGTTGCACACAGACTTCTTACCCATGGTACACATCCTTTTCTCCGTGTTGCTTTAGTAACTACATTCAGTAGATGTGATGCGTATCCAATGCAGTCATTGTCATTCATGTTCATTGGCACATGCTGTTTGGTACTGTGGGAGGGAGGTTCATTTGTAGTAGTACATGCGTGTCCAGAGTTCTGTCTGGTTCCCCACTGCAACAAGACATCAATCCACACAAACCAAGCTATCATTCAACTGAGTCATCTAATTGCTTTGGAGCAAGTTTATAGTTTATCTCAACAGGGCTTTGTTTAAAATTGAGTGGGCCGAGTTGACGTTGAACAAATCTGACAAATCGTAGCGGCGAATAACAATGAACAAATAAATTGTATTTGTCAACAAATAAAGCAGAATTACTGTAGATAGTTAAGATTCTGAATTAAAGTCACTTCTTTCTTGCACGGAGGAGGAGGTATACTCACCAGACAACATGAAAATATTCGGAAATAAAGGTATTTCAACGAAAATTAACATGTTTTGTTATTTCATTATATATATGGGTAGTTTCAAGTTATAAATAATTGTGTTGGTTATGATGATTATGCATGATCTTTGTGATCGTGTTCGAACACGTTGTCTATATAGTGCGACGCCATCTTGACAGTTTTATTACATGTAGCCCAGGTCGCACGGTAGTATACATATATACCAATAATACGTCGTGCATGGTTATATTACATGAGCACTCGCCCGCCATCCAATGACGATTAAAATCAGGCTCGGGCTAGTGGCAGTACCCAATTCAGTCGACCAGGTTTTTGTATGCTGCCAACGTTTGAGGTTGGCTGCAGCAAGCGGCAGCCTGGTGTCCTCGATTAACCTCATGAATAATTCATTAAATTCGTAACAGACAGCCAATCATTGGGCAGCGCGTGACTTTGAAAGAATGAACACGCCAATCTCGCATTGTTTGCGATATTTACTTTTAGATAAATTTTGTTATACAAATTTATTACACCCCGTAGGATGACAATGTAAGCTGGGTGTAAGAGACAGAGTTATTATCTGATCTGTATCGAATAAAACCATTCGAGCCTTGCGACGTGGATAAACTGTGCATCACCGTTAAGTTTATGAACATCATCGCGCAGGTCCGTTCTCAGCTACCTGATATTTTACTCGGCTTAACATGTCAGCTATGACGATGGCTTGTTGGGGCATCAACTAAAAATCTTGCGCTTGTCTGAGAGGAGCAGAAGGAAACAGCAAGAACCTACGAAAGAAATCAGAGGACAAGTAAGCTCAACGAGAAGTTAATGCGAGATGATTTGGGGAAAACAAGGGAGTGGCTGGTATTTGACCATGAAAAATAATTAATGCATTGTAAACAACACAGAGCACTCAAAATCAAAGAGCAACTTAAATAAGGTCTTTTTTACAAGGGCACTGGATATTTCCAGCTCGAAAGCATCAATGAACATAGACGTTTACAGGGTCATGAACAGCTGACTACACATGAACAGAGAGTAAGGTGAATAATGTGTGTACCTGTTCCTCTTGGTGGATCTTCTTCTAACTCTCCTTGCCTCTACTGCAGAATGTGAGCAGGGTTTCAAGAGTGACTGGCGCTTTAGCCTCAATACAACAGACCTAAATGACCGTATGACTACATTGATAGCTATGACCCATCATGGGCCATTGAATTGCGGTGGCCCCAGAAAGAAGCCAGTCATGTTCATGTAGGGGAAAGGAGACACTGATGAGGAGAGTGATGGTGAGGAAGATGACACTTCAACTGTGTGTGTTGTTCTCGAAAGGCTCCAAGAACTTGCCTACAGGGAGAAGCTAAAGGACCTCTGAACTGTGATTTGTTTATTTAGGTGTTTGTATGAGCAGTTTTGTGTTCAAACAATGTGACCACCTGCCTTCTATTTGCTGAGGTTTCAGTTTTTTCCCCATAAGGGCGTTTTTGTTCTGTATATGCGTTTATGTTTGAATAAATTTGACACTCAGTGAGCAGTTAGTTCTTTCACATTTTTTGGGCAGGTAGGTTCATAGACAGGCCGGTAACTTTGTTCATCTACTGGCCTGGGTGGACAGTAAAAAGATAAATAGGCAGACAGACATAGAAACATACATACACCAACACATACACACAAACACATACATTCAAACATACATACATGGACATAAATATATACAAACTAACATGCAGGAAGGCATGCATACATATATATACATACATACATAAATATATAAATATATACATACACACACATTCACACATACACACATACATACATACATACATACATACATACATACATACATACATACATACATACATACATACATACATACATACATACATACATACATACATACATACATACATACATACATACATACATACATACATACATACATACATACATACATACATACACACACCCCCGCGCACACACACACACACACAAAACACACATACTAGAAAAAATATATACATACATACACACATGCATATATACACACATACTTACATGCATATATGCATACACATACATACATATATACACAGAATCTAGGCATAATTTTAAGCAGAATGATGTTTTTAAATCAAACATGTTCACATGCTCTTTCAAAAAATGACACTGAACTAGGTATAATTTTTGTATTCTGTACCCTTTCTTGATAACTTGTTTCCTGAAGCATGAAAATAGGGAAAAGAAAAATGAAAAAGTCAGTTCCTGCTGCTAATGTTTCACAATCTGATGAAACATTCAATTTCTAAGGTAAATGCTTTATTATGTTTTCGAATTTTGTAAATTATTTCTCATTTAATTAAGTATTTGCTTTTATACCAACTTTGTTAATTTAAAGAGCTCATGACACCAAAGTAGCCACTTTGATTCATAAAATTGTTAAGTGTTGTGGAAAAACAATCGTGGATTGTATTTATAGCTAGCGCGTGTGCTAACGGCCACATTTCCGTGGTTTTGTAGATGCAGTGACCCTTTCTAGATGAAATTTGCTCTCAGACAACAAACTGTAAGGAAGCCTTAGCATTGCGTGATTTACTCTAATGTATCTTCTAAAGGTGTATGTGTGTATCCTTTTCCCCGTTACGAGGCGCTAAGAAGGGTATGCAGCCAATAACTTCCGCGAACAAGAGCCAACTGGAGTGGTCCCACACTGTATTCAATAATTGGTTAATAAAACTCGGAAAGTGATATTTATGCATAATTCTCGATTAATGTCGGAAAATAAATTAGCCACTTTGGTGTCATGAGCTAGTTAATGAATAAACCTATGGCTGGATAACACTTGCAATATTGGAGATGAATGCATGCTTGGTATATTAGATTAAATTAAATTGATTTTATTGTTATGTATTTTTGCAGTAGGAACAGCGGTACTTGTGTGCCTTAAAAGACCCAGGGTATGGTGGCCTGGATTTGTAGTTGGGAAGACTTCATTAGAAAGGAATCATCTTACACAGTGCAAATTCTGGAACGAGCCAGATGCGTGTGTGATTTTCAGAATTATCCATGTAACAGCTCACACCCCCATTATGGCAAATTTAACCTTGCTGTTTCATGTTAGCTTTCGTTATCAGACTGCATTGAGACTACCATAGCTATTCTTATTGACAGTTTGCTGCTGAAATGAATCACAGTTTTTATTAATCGTGGCTATGCTAAATTGTTAATTTTTGAATATAACTCATTCACACACACACAAAATTAATTTCTTTTTTTTACATGTTACATTATGGATTTGAATAGGATTAATGTCCTGCCCAGCAACATCAGATGCAGATGATCCATAGTTGGAAAAGGGCAAAGGTATGTATTGTCTTGATATAAAGAGTCGTATCTCCTTGCTCACAAGCTTATACTTGGCCATTAACCCATCCCCCATATGTGAAACGAATTAACTTTGTTTGAGATTTGTCCTGTGATAAGGTGGGTGACCAGCATTGCGCCAGTCGGGCCTCACCCATCCCTGGCTAAAATAGAAGTTTGTACTGTAGTTTTTCAAACATAATCCACATCCAAGTTGATACTACAAAACCTAAGTATGTATGTATGCATGTATGTCCAAGTATGAATGTATGTATGTATGTATGTATGTATGTATGTATGTATGTATGTATGTATGTATGTATGTATGTATGTATGTATGTATGTATGTATGTATGTATGTATGTATGTATGTATGTATGTATGTATGTATGTATGTATGTATGTATGTATGTATGTATGTATGTATGTATGTATGTATGTATGTATGTATGTATGTATGTATGTATGTATGTATGTATGTATGTATGTATGTATGCATGCATGCATGCATGCATGCATGCATGTGCATGCATGCATGTGCATGTATGTATGTATGTATGTATGTATGTATATGTATGTTATGTATGTATGTATGTATGTATGTATGTATGTATGTATGTATGTATGTATGTATGTATGTATGTATGTATGTGTATGTATGTATGTATGTATGTATGTATGCATGCATGTATGCATGCATGTATGTATGCATGTATGTGCATGTATGTATGTATATGTATGTATGTATGTATGTATGTATGTGTATGTATGTATGTATGTATGTATGTATGTATGTATGCATGCATGCATGCATGCATGTATGCATGCATGCATGCATGTATGTATGTTTATATTCATGCATGTTTTTTATGTAAGTGTGTTACAACTTGAGTATCTGTGATTTATTAATTTTGATAGTTATTGTATTCTAAGTGTTTTTACTAATATCTAATCACACGCAATTACAGCTGGGATTATGTTGATATGGCATCATCATCATCATCTGTCCTGGCATATTCTGCGTAGTGTATGAGCAGCATTGACAGTATTTAACAATATGGCGGCGCCCATGAAGACTGACTGCTACAAGCATGGCCAA
Source organism: Urechis unicinctus (assembly GCA_034190875.2). NCBI lineage: Eukaryota > Metazoa > Annelida > Polychaeta > Xenopneusta > Urechidae > Urechis > Urechis unicinctus. The sequence continues at coordinate 8,260,598 of CM067345.1, forward strand.
ACATTCTGATGTTGTCCAGATCTCTCGTGCTGGGGGACGGCATGTTTAGAGATACTACCCAAATATGTGACTTTTTAATGGAATAAGGAGTGTATTTTATTTTTCTTCTTAAATCAGTTAAAACGACTCCTAGACAGCTCTCCATCTCTACTGCGAAAGTCTTCATTCATCCATCATGTCGACCGCTATGTCACAGGGATTCTTAACAAATGTTTGCCCGATGAGGCTACTCTGCAATGGACAAGCCTCACCTGGTATACGCTTCAAATCCCTGTGTCAGCTTCAGAATAATAATAAGCCATATATTACTGGTTTTTATAAAGATATTGCACAACAAGGTGTTTGTTGCTCCCTAGATAGATCATTTTGTGTAGTAGTCTAACTTTGGATTCAGAGAGATTGACCGCTAAGATTTCGTTTCCCTATTGACTTTATTACCAAGTTTAACATGCATCCCAATTTTCAATTCATTTGCACTATCAGATGCAATAACAACAAATATGTACCATCATTACTTGTGTTTAAACTTAATGTTCATACTCGCGCTGTTTGACATCATACATCTTGGTGCAGCTCATTCTCATTTTTTAGGAAAAGTCTTAGCTCACAAGCTCTGGGTTTGTGAGCAAGGCAATGTAATATACTTTTTCGACCAATAAATTACAATTTGTTTTGTTGAAAATAACCAGTTTATGTGCATCAATAAGTTATAACCCTATTCTGTGCTGTTTCAGCTTATCTTGAGGATATATCGAGGGCAGTGACGTTGAAGGAAAGTCCAGTAGATGGTACAGCTAATAGCAATTGCTTTTAAATACCTGCTTTCAGAGAGTTGACCAACTTCTTAAGTTTGATGCCACCAAATAATCACAACAACACGATTTTTATATTTACCACAGCCTGTCAGGCATCAGGGCTAAGGAATGAAGGCTCTCTTATGACACAGATGGAGCCTAAAAAGATGCCACTTGATCAACTGCATAACACTAATACTTCTCAACAAGATGGTAAGACATTTTCTTGGATATTAACTGACTCTGAATTGAGATGGCGATATTGCAAAAATACTCGGTCGCTGTTTTTATAATTACAGGCACAGAGTTCCAGGTTTCTGAGCCACTGGTTGGAGTATCTCTAACGACTGAAATGCAAACAGATGAGCTACCCCAGGCAACTAAGTGCACTGATTCTCAGGAGGAAGGTAATTAAAGATATTGTACTTGTCATAAATGAGGATCAGCAGTAGATGATGATGGTATGGACCTTAATTATTGGCATGTTCACAGTTAGATATTAACGCATTGCGCATTTGTTGGACTGTTTGTGTCTTAACACCATTTTATCATGTTCATTACCTTGCATTTTAATAGTGATTTTGCATTTACTGCTATTATTTTGTTGCTAGGGCTAATATTACATTATAGTTACCAAATCATGTTAAACAACAAAGTAGGGGCGCCCGAGTGACTCGGTTGTTAGTGTGTAAGCTTAGGAGCCTCTGGGTTCTGAGTTTGACACCACCCTGCCGCACTGGCGTTGTCATGTGACCAGTGACAGCAATATCCTTGCCAAATGAGCAATAGAGAGGGCAGAAGCAACATTCAAACCTATATATTTCACATTTAAATCACCATAGTGGCATTATAACCATAAAACAAAGCAAGTCTTATTTTCAAAAAGAATTTCCGTCCAGTTGGTATTCATACAATGTGTATGTTATGCATGAAGTACCCAGTATATTCTGTTACCATATATTTTGTGTGATATAGCTATTGAGGAGGATGCTGAAAGTGACAATCCCAGTGACGATGAATACATGCTAAGTGTTTCTGATGTAGATTATCTAAGCGGGTAAATACCTGGTGTAGAATATCCCAAAATTTTAAGTATATTGTCCTAGCTGTTGTTATACAACCTAATGTAGTGGATATTTTGTTATAGCAGTGAGTCTGGGTCATTGATGGAGCCTGATGAAGCCAACAAAGTCCCAACACCACCTCCAGAAAGGCCAGTCTTATAATGTTTTAGATATTATATACATCATATTCACAGCATCATATGGTGTAACTATAAAGCATACATATCATTTTGTGCAAGGTGTAATAACCACCCAACATGAACCATGCGATATCTCTCACAACAGGACCCTGAATGTGACTCAAGTCTGCGATCCGATGCTCAAGACTTCTGCCAAAAACAAAAAGAAGACCTGTCTGAAGTGTAAAAAGGCAGTGAATAATTTGAATAGACATTTGGTCAGATGCATGAGAGTTTCTGAGAGGTATCGCAATATTAACATCATGCCTCACCTTGTGAAAGAGAGCTACAAGCAACGATCCAGTAACGTAAGCAACAGCTCCTTAATTTTATTCGGTTAAGTTGGTACTTTGATGTTATAATTTTGATCTTGCTAATATTGATAAGCTTTTCAAGGTGACATTTAAATGCTTGCTCTGTTATCAGATATAAGTTTATGTTCATTATTCAATGGTTACTATCTATATACTTCTGTGTGTGAAGACTGAATATTTCAGTTATTTTTATACCTTTTCACGGCGCGAGTTGCGTTAATGCATCCTGTACGTCTGACTGGGAGAAATATCAATGCATCCCAGGGTGAAGACTTTTAACTGTGACCTCTGACCGGTAACATTTCTAGCGTTAACCAATCGGAACATATGTGCATGACATCGCTAAACTTTGACCCTGATAGTGAGGTATACATAACATTATAAATATTCATCATTTGAGCTAGTTGTATCCAGTTACACGCAAATATAGGAACGGCGGATTCGAATTTTGGTTTCGAGTGGGCGTTCACGATTGCCGCTCTGGCGTTTGTAAACAAACGGTGACTGAGCTGTTACTTTCAACAGCCCACGGCGACAGTAAAATAGAGCTGTGGCAAGAAATTGAGGGCTGCCAACTTTCATGCTGTTAGCCTTAACATGGCTCCATGACTATTTATCAGAGAGATTGATCTTTGGATCTTCCTGCTTCATTTGATCTCTCATATGTATGTATACAATGAACCATGCATTAACGTCATCGGCCATTTCCTTTGGTTGTTTCCCAGATTAGTTCCGGTCAGGATACATACATAAAGCATCAACTCAAGTTGTATTATAATTAATGTTATTGCTGTAATAATCATTGTCATCCTCATTATTATCAGCAATATCAGTATGCTTTACTTGTATTTGAATCAGTTTTATTATTGCTGTCTGCATCTGTGTTTTGAAATGTTATTTATCTGGCATTTAATTTACAGGCCAGAGGAGACGATCAGGCACCTGTCATTATCAGTAAGTTGTATTGCAGGATAGTTTTATTACTCTTATTTGTTTAATGTGTTAGTACCTTAGTTATAGCTGAACGGTTTAAAGATTACATAATAATTAACTGATGTTTTACTGCGATCCTTGAAATCTGAAAAATACTGATTAATTAGATTACTTGATTATAGGCTGTTTTTGTCAACGCATGATAGTTTAAAGGGAGAAGGTATGTGTCAGTATTTGTCATAACTAAGATAATTAAGATTTTAACATATAGCATATTGTTTGTTGGTTTTGTAGCTGACTACATTGAGAGTTTGTAAATTTTAATGCAGATGATAAGACTGAATACAAAAGTGGTGCAGACTGGCACAGTTGTATACAAGGTGAAGATATTTGTTTTTCAAGAAATATTAAAGAACAATTAAAACATGTTGAATACAATATGCTAAGTGTGTTGATTTTGATGCTGAAATTTTTATGAGCAGTTGATACAGATGATAAGGTTGAAGGTGAAACAGATGCAATCTGGCATACTTGTTCACAAGCTGAAGGTAAATATTCTTTTCTGTGGTACTGAATAATTACTTATACTCAATTATCTGTAGTAAGGTGTCATGCATTGGATTTTCTGCACTTAATGATGTTTGTGTAGACTCCAAAGCCAGATTCAAGCCAGCAGTTGCAATTGTTTATATAGACTTGAAGAGCAGTATATAGAATGTTTTGTTTGAGGACATGTGTTTTAATTTAACAGTCTAGGAACATTAAGGCTATAGCATGTAGTGTATTTTAATATATGCATAATTTGTTCTTGTCTAGCAACCAAAATCTACAGTGGGCCTCCATGGTAGGTTTTGTTATTTGTCAGTGTGTTGAACGTAACGTATATTTATCTTATGTACAAATTAATTTGTAACTGTAACTTATGTTTTGAAGCTAACATTACTTTGTTATTTTAATCCTGTACTAATAGTGATGTATTTACGTTTAAATATCTCCTATGTACCATATTCTATAGAATTACTGAAATTGAAATTTGATTGAATGTTCTAAAACTTCCATATTGTATATTATAAAATAACTTTCCATTCTCCTCATCATTTCCATGATCATCATAAATGCTACTATAATTTTTCAGACATGGAGGAGGGTGCAGAGTGCAGTGAGGCTGATAACGATGAATCCAGTGATGATGACTGCCACCCTAGTGGTTCCATTGTAGATCCGTACAGAAGGTAATTATATCAACAACTTACCTAGTGAGGTATTATAGTTGCTTGCTGTTCTTGAATATGCCTATTTATTCTCTGTATGTTAGCGACTCTAGTTCGATTGATACACCTTACATCAACAAAGTAGCATCTCCAACAAAGAGCTTGAAGCAACAAAAATTACCAAAGTAGCTTCTCCAAGCAAGTTAGTGGTTAATGATATTTCAAGTTTTCTCAGAAAAAATCAACAGTTGTGAATATTGATTAATAAACAATCTTGTGTGGTGAAGGCTTGTTTACTTTACTTGCCTGACAAAATATTGTACACTACCTATAGGGTTGTATGCTGTTATTTTTTTATTTAACCTGAAACTCAGCAGGTGTGTGGTCACTGACAATGTGTTTGTTGTTGCTGTGTCAGGAGCTTGGTGTAGGTGTCATCAGAGCCTGCTGTCTTTATGTGTGGTTTGTTGTAACTGTTTGGTGGAAACTGAACATAATACATATGTCTGTTCAAACAGGAAAATGATTGAAGCACTCAAAGCAGTAGTAAGATCCTCAAAGAGCAAGAAGAAGACATGCTTGAAGTGCAAAAAGCAAGTCATTAATTTTGAACCGACATTTGATTTCGTGCATGGGGGTGCATGGAAATAACAGAAATATCCACATCATACCCATGATTGTAGCGGACAGTTACAATCAAAGATCAAGCAAAGTAAGTATAGTGATTGTTGATTGAACTTGGCTATCCACCAAGGTTTGATTCACTGAGTTGCCAAAACTTGAGAGTTGCTGAAACATTCGCTCTTGGTTTTTTAATGGCCACCCCTTCTATCAGCCAAAGCTTGCCATATACATGGTTAGAAGGAGGGCTGCTGCTTAAAGGGAACCACTACTATAAATTAGATAAGGTCACAGACCAAAGAAATGATGTTGCATGCTAGTTAAAGCAATGTGATCAATTGGAATAAAAATAACGAATGACTTAATCTTTGTCACTCATTCTGAAATGCAGACCAAGAGGCTTCTGAAGGTGTGGCCGCTGTGTGAGTCTGTGCTGGTGCGCCTTGACCACCATCTCAGAAGAAAGCATCACTTGTCAAAAGATGATGCCACATACAAGGAGCTAAGGTAGAGTAGTCTTTGAGCATATTCATGAGCAATGGAATAGCTTATTTGAAGTTTGTGTTTTGTGTAGGTTCAAGTTTAGTGTGTACAGAATGTGGGTGTGTGCTATACATGAGATTTGCAGATGGCTATATGAGATAAGACGTTGTAGTGTGTGTTCTGTAAATGTTGAGAGTGTTGTACATGTGGTTTGGTGTTGTATGCTGTGTATCGCCAGAATTAGTTTGCTAAATGTCTAATTTGATTATACCTAGACTAGATTTGTTTCCTGGAATAAATGAATTCCAGTATTATCTCTGCTGCTTTTTATGCTTTGAACAGAACAGTTGCCAGTACCTTGGCAGACATAAACGGAAGTCAACTGCATTCACTTGTTCTCAGGTATGCAGAAGCGACCATTTAAAAATATTATTCAGTTGTGAGAAACTGTTTCTGTAGGCTATTCATCTATAATCAATTGTGCTATCAATGTGCTAGTTCAGGAATATAAAATACTATGGTAAAGAATAAATGCATGTGTTTACCAAATAAGCCAACATAATCTGTAGCCAGCCCTGTGGAAATAATTATCAGCTAACTGCATTTAGTGACACTATAATGAGTGGGCTACATATGCTTTGAAGTGTTTTGTAAATAGATTGCATTACAAAATTATTTATAGAACTAAATGACAATATACTGCTGCAGGATAACCCCAGGTCTAGCAGTGAGGCATCCTTCACTTCATGTGGAGACAAGGTTTGTGTTTATGTTTTATTTGCACATCACAGCTGTATATTTAAGCTTTGTAGTGGTTTATAAATATTGATTGCATTACAAAATTACTTTTGTTAATTTTAGTACATTATGGTATGTTACTGCAGGATAACCCCAGGTCGAGCGGCGCGGCATCATGTGGAGACAAGGTTTGTGTTTATGGGTTTTTTTGCACATCACAGCTGTGTATTTAAGCTTTGTAGTGGTTTATAAATATTGATTGCATTACAAAATTACTTTTGTTAATTTTAGTACATTATGATATGTTACTGCAGGATAACCCCAGTTGCAGCAGTGAGGCATCATTCACTTCCTATAAAGACAAGGTATGTGTTTATATTTTGTGCATATTTACCATGCAGTGTGTTGGCAGATGTGTACTTTTAAAAAATGGCCAGCTGTGTGAAAAAGGTATTACTATTTAATTGTAATCATCATTTATGAAAAGCCTCAATCATGAGATGACAGTTAGTTGTCACCCATTTAATTTGTTATACAAACAATTGCAGTACATTTATGATGGTTCAGATTCACATACATTGTTATGTTTTGTAATCATGACTCATTCATCTACCACAAACAGCTTATAATGTTTCTGTAGGAGAAGGAACTAGAAGGTTTTCAGTCATACCTAACAAGTTTCCTTGGTGGTACACTGAAACGGTCTCAGGCAGAGAAGCATTCCCTCCAAGTTTCATATCTTATGAGGCATGTGACAGGTCCTATCGATGAGGCTTACCAGCCCATTGCGAATGTTATTGAGGCTAAATTGGATAGTGGTGAATGGCTGCCTAACACTGCCAGAACTTATCTAAATTCACTGAAACTATTTCTAAAGTATGCAGCAATGATGTCATCTGGTGGACAATTTGGCTACGACTGCTCAAAGATTAAGATATTCGAATCTAGTCTGGGCTCATGGCTCAAATCCCTAGTGAAAAAGGACAAGCAGCGGCCAAGAAACACAAGTAATCCATTGATAAACCCTGATGACATCATGGCATACATGAGCAGTGCTAGAGCAAACTCAGCAGCACAGCTATGCAAAGCCAAAGCTGCAACCAATCAAGTAAATCATACTATGGTAAGGAATTACCTTATTATGCGTGTTGCTCTTGCCAACTGCCATCGTACAGGATGTATAATCAATATGAGGATGGACGAGTTCTCGAAGGCCAGTCTCAGAAATGGGCATTATGTTGTACAAGTGGTGGACCACAAAACATCAAATACATATGGTCCTGCTGATGTGGTGATGGACAAGGTCTTGCATCAGGACATGGGCAGATATATAACATCATACAGAGTGAAGACTGTTTCACTCTTTCTTTGCATCACCTGGAACGGGACACAGCTAGATGGTGGGGCAGTGGCAGCGGCTTTAACCACAGCACTTGGGCATGCAGGTGTTGAGAAAAGGTAGCGACAATGCCCAACACGGACTGTGCAGTTACTTGAAACTTGTCTGTTCCATTTTAATGAAAAAAACAATGGGGGTGATCTTGTTGAAAAATGTAGAGATGCAAGTGTGCGTCTTAGATATATTGTAATCACTTGTGCTATTGGATGTTTTTTGAATTTTTTGTTTGCTGTTCAGAATTACAATGACTAAACTCAGACATTTGGCAGCGACATTAGTTTCTGGTCTGCTGCCAGAGAAAGATAGGAATGATCTTGCATCTTTAATGATGCATAGTTCTTCAGTGCAACAGAGGACATACAACAAGTGCCTAACGACATTGAAAAATGTACGCATCTCTGCCATTTTAAAGAAGATCCTCACCGAGTCGGCTGTTGACGAGCAAGACCTGAACGACGTTGAATTTGGTATGTAAAATGAACCCCAAGTGTATTTGTAAGAGTAGAGGATAATTGGTTAACATTACTTTTTATAAACTAGCTGCTGTAATCTTTTTGGTGGATGGTATTAAATCACCAAAGAAATTATTCTTTTATGACAATTGTTAGACAACATTTATAATAGCAGTTGTGCTGTAGTGGAATCAGGTGTTGTAATCTGTGGATTATGGATATATGTATGCATGTATGCAAACAAGAATACTTCAATTACGAATTTTGACTGTCAACCAGTGGCAATTAATTGGCAGGGTTTGCAATCATGAATTGTTCTTGTTTTTGTTGATTTAGAAGTGCCTGGTTACGACATCAACAAAATCAAGATTGGTGCCTCATCCAGCAGCGAAGGTGTGTATAGTATTCCAACAATAACAGGCATTCCATATAACAGTGCAGCGACATGCTTTATTCTGCATATGTTTGGTGTACTGGTCTTAGTCATACAAAAGATTAACATGACAAATATATGCTAAATCACTTGTGCAATATTTTATTGATAACATAGGCATTTGAGATGCAGTAACTGAACAACATATCTATTGTGGCTAGGTGTTGAAATATTTCTATGAATGTGTTATTGCTAATATAAGAAGCAACCAATGAATGTCCTTCGGCCCGTCAGTCAGCCAACACTGACAACCCCGTGTACGAGGAGGATGAAGTTCACTCTGATCACTCTGACCATACTGACGACAGCACAGAGGACTGTTTCTTGGTAAGCTTTCATAGTAACTAAATTAAGTCATTTGTAAGACATTTGCATATAATTTACTCCGAACAACACACGTATATTGAGTGGGACATTAAACTTCAACAAAAGTCAAAAGTATTTGCATATGATTATTCAACCTCCCATTTATTATGTTATACAGGAAAGTGCCATACCGAGTGTGCCCCGAGCCAAGCTTTCTGATGAAGAAATATAGTATCTCGTCACCACAGCTGGGGATGTTGGTGTTACTGGGAGTACTTTGAAGGACATTGAAGAAATGATGTCTGTTAAGACCTTCAGACACTCGATTTAAAATACCCTGACACTCCTGACAAGATCAGGATTCGGCGTATTAGGGACATATTGAGGAAATTCAATCAAAGGGAAGAGAAATAAGTTTTTTCTGTTACACACTTCAGAAAAATGAATTTTTTGTTGTTTTGCATTTTTTAGTTGTTTGCAAATGTTTGGTCTGCCAGTGTGTGGTCAAATGGTTGGAAGCAATTTGAAGTAACTTTGATAACTAAAGTAGCAGTACATCAACCTCAACTTGGTAAATTGTGGAATACCAACTCAGATGCAACTGTATAGTAAGTTGTATTCAGGTAATCTTAATTTGTAATGCGGTTGTATTTCTGAATTTTCCTTTCACTGACACAGCTGTGTAATAAAGTGTGAAGTTTCTTGATAGGAGTTCTGGTTTAAAGTTATATGCCAGTATTAGATGCAAATGCATAGTTAGTTTTAGTCAGGTAATCTTAATTTGTAAGGCTAAGGGTTTTATTTCTGAATTTAGCTACCACTGAGATATGTTGTAATACATGTGAAGTTTCTAAACATGAGTTTTCATTAAGAGTGCAATACCAATATCAGGCTCCACTGTGATGATGTAAATGCTCTGCAGTGTGATAGGTGGTATATTTGAGTTAATAGACTTGTAGTTGTGAGAGGAGGGATTTCATATATTACAGCACATAAAGCTTCATTGTGTGTAATTCTTATCACAATGCCTCACAAATAAAGCTTATCATCAGTGATTGTAGTTGTTTTCTGTGTTCATAATTTATGGACCTCATGGCTATTATGAATTTTTTTTATAAATAACCAAGACACTGATTAGACAGCTGCACACAAACAATAAGTACTTTATCTTCTGTACTCATGATAAAATAATAGCAACATATTCAAATTGTTTTAATTGACCTAGATATAATTCTTGAACAAAATGTGAGTCTGCATTCATTAAAGAAATCAGAGCATGTGTCATCAGAACCTATTCATGTTTTTTGTGAGATGAATGCGTCAGTTAGTCTATGCATACCATAGCTCCACAATTCCATGTTAGGAAAAGTTAAAAGTTATATTTAACTTAATACATAATATACTCCCTCTGATTATAATGCAATTATAAGTATTTGTAACACTGCACATATGATGCACACAGCTTTCAAAAATCCTCTACATAGTGTATAAATGTGACACAATGTATCACACATTTTAAACACCACTTTTTATGCATATTATTTACTGGCTACAATGGTTATAGATCTAAATGTCACAGAAATTCATCTTTCTTACGAATAAATCTTTTAACGGGAGAAACTAAAAGTTATGATTCAGGATGCAGGACTGACAACTTTGGTCTGCTAGCTAAGATTTATTGGAGCAAGAATAACTGGCGCGGGTAACCTGCTAGCCGGTGTCACATGCAGAAAGTAGCTTTATGCACAAAGTAGCGAAAGGCCGCACTGTGCATGCGCAAAAACTTCGGATACTTTCAGCGTGCCTCGTCGCGTGCAGAAAGTAGTGCTATGCAGAAAGTAGCATAGCAAAAGAGCGGGGAGGATCAGAGTTGCGCCATGCATAAAGTAGCGAGATTGAGCGGAGCCCCAGAGCGCATTTACTGTGTTCATATAAATGGAAATGTTAAAGAGTGTGTTTGCTGGTATTCGCCCCTTAAACTTTCTGCATGTGACATACTCATGCTGAAAGTAGCCACATCTATATACGCGCTTTGTACAGAGACCTATTTCACAGTTGTGCTTGTAATAGCTCCATGTTGATATTTTACTCAGGAATAAACATCTTTTATTTACCCATTATTATGAACTTGATGTTGGAAGCTACTTTCAGCACAGGGAGAATACTGGTATGCGCAAAGCAGCTTGAGTTTAAAGATGCGGCTACTTTCAGCATGGGAGTAGCGCGAGCATATTGATATGGCAACTTTGGAGTAGCCAGATATGCTCAAAGTAGCCTGAGTTTATAGATGTGGCCACTTTCAACATGGGAGTATACTGGCGAGTACAAAGTAGCCTCAGTTTATAGATGTGGCTACTTTTAAGCATGAAAGTATACTGGCGTGTACAAAGTAGCCTGAGTTTATAGATGTGGTTACTTTAAGCATGGGCGTATACTGGCGTGTACAAAGTAGCCTGAGTTTATAGATGTGGTTAATTTCAGCATGGGAGTATACTGGCGTGTACAAAGTAGCCTGAGTTTAAAGATGTGGTTACTTTCTGCATGGGAGTATAATTGTGTGTACAAACTAGCCTGAGTTTATAGATGTGGTTACTTTCAGCATGGGAGTAGCCAGAGTATATAGGTCTGGCTACTTTCAGCATAGGAGTATACTGGCATGCACAAAGTACACCGAGTTTAGAGTGTGGCTACTTTCAGCATGGGAGTATACTGGCGTGTACAAAGTAGCCTGAGTTTATAGATGTGGTTACTTTCAACATGGGAGTAGCCAGAGTATATAGGTCTGGCTACTCTAAGCATGGGAGTATACTGGCATGTACAAAGTAGCCTGAGTTTATATATGTGGTTACTTTAAGCATGGGCGTATACTGGCGTGTACAAAGTAGCCTGAGTTTATAGATGTGGTTTATTTCAGCATGGGAGTAGCCAGAGTATATAGGTCTGGCTACTTTCAGCATGGGATTATACTGGCATGCCCAAGTAGCCCGATGTTAAGAAATCTATGTTGCTACATTCAACATGAGAGTACACTGTCGTCTTTTTATTCCTTCCATGGGCCATAGGATTATTTGCCATGGGCCATCGTGGTCCTTTAGCTGCATTTGCATGTAACATTAGGACCACAAATGTAACAAAAGGCCCACTTATTTCTATCTATCTATCTTGATTAACATCGCAAAAGCCGTGAAACTGTTGTTTTTGTGGACTCAGACAACAAAAATCCGCACGTTTGTGATTCAGCAATTGCTGATTATATTATTTGTTTTAAATTTATTAAAAGGGATGTGTCATTCTAGTACTTGTTGCTTCATTGCGCATTCAAAAAGTTAGCTAATTGTAGCTAAATGATTAGTCTGCTTCATCTGGTTTACATGAAATCGCTAACCCTAGTGCGTAACCCTATTTATTTTCTGGAGAGCCACTTAGGAATTTAAACGTGGTTATTGCTGTTGCCAGATTATGAGGCAACGACACTGAGTAAATCCCTGAATTACTGACGTTTATATTGCTAGGATAAGTTCGTTATCGGGATTTTAAAATATACACCATGTGCAAAAGGGACCGCTAGGGTTAAGAAATACGCAAAAATGAAATAACATTTTAATAATGCATTTTTAAGCCACCTTATTACTTAATATATATATAATAATACTTTGACTCTTTCTCAGATCTTTTACATGGAGTTATGTTCTTACAAAAGTGAAAAACTTGAAAAAGTTGAAAGGCCTACTTTTGATGTGCAACATGGGGTCTCTGGCTATGACAGGAAAAGCGGATGCAAACTCCAACTGTGTCAGGCGTAGACAGCCATTTCTTTAAATTAAAAAAACCTATCAACGACAGATATGAGCATACTACACACTATGGATGGTCTTTGAATCCTTTGAATCCGTTTTTGACACATAAAGCTCAATAACGAAAAAGGAAAGTAGTGTCGGGTATTTCGACTTAATAAGCCCCGAGGAAAGTATCAATCTACGAAGGTAAGTTTCGGACCATTTTTGACACATAAAGCTCAATAACGAAAAATCGGGTCGTTTTTTCTATTTGAAAATCAGTGTAAAAGTACATTATAATCATCTCTATACAGAGGCTTGAACAAATAGATATAAACTTAACGTTAAACCAGATAATTTTGTCTGTCTACGAGGTGTTTAAAAAAGACCACCCACAATTCATAGATAGATAGATAGATAGATAGATAGATAGATAGATAGATAGATAGATAGATAGATAGATAGATAGATAGATAGATAGATAGATAGATAGATAGATAGATAGATAGATAGATAGATAGATAGATAGATAGATAGATAGATAGATAGATAGATAGATAGATAGATAGATAGATAGATAGATAGATAGATAGATAGATAGATAGATAGATAGATAGATAGATAGATAGATAGATAGATAGATAGATAGATAGATAGATAGATAGATAGATAGATAGATAGATAGATAGATAGATAGATAGATGCTGCGGTGCAAACTGAAATCAAATTGCCTCCGGATGGAGTTTTACCATCATCAGTGCGTTGATCCAGGTCCAATTAATCCAAGTACGCTTACCATTTTGTTAATGCTAGAGTAATTACACTTCAAAAATTAATGTACGTCAGTTGACTCTAACGTTCTAAAAGTACATGTTTATTGATGTATAGACAACTGGTACTGTTCCGATGAATGTGCACTCATAGAAGAGGAAGATGATGGGATCTTCAGCTACAGCAGGGCGCTGCTGTGGCAAGGAATGAACGTGTTGGCTAACCGGGATGCGGTACGTGAGGGGGACGGGCCAGCTCTCCGTACATTTTGGCGGCTCAACATGCCTCACTTCTGGCAGAATCATCACCCAAAATACTTTATTCTAGGCCACAAACTCCTTGCAAGTAAGACCATCTATATGTCAACTGAGCTTGAAATGAACAAATGGGGAAGCTAATAAGAGTCTCAAGAATTGACCCCCATGAGTATATACATTGTTACCCTGTCATTTAGATACTAGTGGATTCCTACCAAAACGGCTCTCACAGGAGCTGACTTGAGAGCGGGTCGCCAACCCAAGCGGTTGCAAGAGCAACAATATTACCCTGGACCTCCTTAATGAATTTCTCAACAATGAGTTTAAGGGTAGTATATTAAGAGCATTGTTTTTATTTATAGCGATATTTTTGACTAGCATAGGACTTAGTTAAATGATGTATACACACCGATTAACTTTCTATGTCTTTATGCCTGTTTATAGAGATGCTGAAGAAATCCCTTGGCAATTACACTTCGCAGCAGATTTTGCGGTGTAGTCACCTTGGAGGTAATTGTGGGAAATCGATCGATAGCCTATTTCGGCATGCATTAGGTGTTCCGGGTGAGGGTACTTGGCGGCGCAAAAAAACTCATTATAAGGAAGATTTAGTTAGATTCGTGAAGGATTTACGGCAGGACGCTCTTTTTGATTATATCCCCCAAGGTGCCACGTCGCCTTTGAAAATTTTAAAATGTCATGTACTATAAACCAGCCAAAAAAAGCTTGGCGACAAGCTACGGGAGATGAGTGTTAACATGGACTTTTGGCAACAACAGGCGGGTACGCAAAATAACCGTCCAGCAAGAGCCGCACTCCAATAGTAGTTTGCAATTTTTAACATTTCAATGCTTGTGTTTTTGTTATATAATTATGTTGTCATAATATATTTAGTTATTATGCTATTTATGCTATTGTGATTATTATTTAAGGAGATTTCCATTAATTTGACGCTATGTTAATCTATTGCTGTGGTGGACTTTTGTTGAAAAGGTTTTTTTCAAAGAAATGAAACTCGCCATATAATATACATTAGCGTTTTTTGGTCGCCCATTATGTTTAGCTTACTAAGTTTCAATTTGATTAAGAACAGGTATTTCAGGAGGAAAACGTAATATGTTACGGTGGTTTGAAACGTATGGGTTCTGTTGCCATATTAATTGCACACTATGTAATGTATATGTTACTTATATACACTGCAATATCCTAATGTACTGTTCTTGGATTTAATTGGTTCGACAAACGTACAAGAGCCAATGGTTTGAAGCGAAATACAAATTATTTATTAGCACATATACTACAGCAGCTGCTGCCCCCACAACATGCTTCTATATCATCGTCAGTTATCCCAGACAGCTGTACATGTTCAAGTACAGAACGCCTCACACACATGTTCTTATTGGTCACAAGCCACCTTATGTCGTCGTCAACAGCTCGTTTGTCAACGGAACGGGTCGGTAAATAGAGGTGTGCGGTGCCGGATAAACCGTCTCGAGCACAACGGCAAACCTCCTGCCAATATCTTAAAATGGAAGATGGTGGTCCCCATTGCACCGCATTGCGTATATCGGGGACTTGTACGCCCATTCCAAATGCGACGGTTGATACTAAAACTCGAACGTTACTTCGTTCTTGACAAAAGTCAAATGGAATTGTCTCTTGGCTCGTCATGTCAAGCTTTCCATGGTATATTTCAACATAGTCGCCAGTTTCATCAGCTCCCCTGGCTTCACACTCCATTAGTATATCGGCATAGGTGGTGGTTACCTTTTCTTACGACCTGTCACCTGCATAATTATGCATAATAATGTGATTTATTGAAAAAAAAACAAATATATTGATCACAATGCATATACTAAGATATGAGTGTACTTCAACCTTTTGTGTATTGTTAAAAGTTTATAGTACAAAAATAAGTCCAAACAGCAACAGATCAATACTAACATACCTGCAGAACACAACCGTTTTTGGTGCATCAGCACCGTCAAGGATTAAACTTTAAACTATCCAATTCAGATCCCCTTCGTCCGCCCGGCTGTGGTGAATGTGTAAGAAAATGCTGGGCCTGTACCAGCAAATATCCATTACAGTTTATAATCGTTGAAAGTTTGGTTGTTTTCAAAGAAATATTTTATACAAGTTAATTATTCATTGTATGTAGAGTATGATACCTGTTATGGGTTCCAGTCAACTGGAGCACGTCTGATCGATTTCGGCCATTGAGATGGAGGCGAGCGAACGTTCGGAGGACCTCTACCAACAATTAGTAGCTTTTGTGGAAGACAACCTCCTCACACAAGACTCTGACATTATACATTATGGTGACCAAATCATAGAGGATGAAGAACAATTGCCCTCTTTAGAAAATTATATCGTATTGCGGTGGCTACAACTAATAAATCCAGACCTACCCAAACTCATCAAGCAAAGGTATGGTACAGAACTGCGGCCACGTACACTCGCGTCCATTAAACCCGAGATATCTCAAGCACTCGATTCACTGTTGGAGGAGGCCCAATCGTCCGAGGATGCCCGCTAAATGAGAGCCGCTGTGTTGGGTCTGTCGCGGGGTACATTGCCGTATACACCACATGCTCATATCGTGTCGCGAGATCAACGAGATCGACGGTTCAGACCCCAGAAGTCTTGTCCGTTGTGCAAGGAAGCGGGAAGGCCTAACAATCACTTCCTTAGTAAATGTAGCTTCCTTCCCACACAAGAGAAAAAATTCTTCGCAAGAGCTCGACAAGTGTCAGGGGAACTGGAGAGATATGCTGACGATATGGCTGATTCAGAAGGAGATGAGGTATTACAGACAGAAACTCTTATCAACCGCGTACGTATCCGCCAATCCCCGTACTTGGACGTGTTTCAAGGTCATATGCCCTTACGCCTCACCATCGACAATGGGGCCACTGGAAACATGTTTCGTGCATCATGTGCGGTAAGATTGGGTGTCAAAGTTGCCCACTGCAATCAATCTGCTCACCAAGCCGATGGGTCATCGCCGTTGAACGTCATAGGCGAAACACGTATGGTGGTGTCCCGTGACAACCACGACTTATATTTCGAAGGACTTGTCGTGGAAAATCTAGACACTTATGTTCTTGCCGGTATCCCTTTCATGGAACGCAACGATATATCCATACGCCCAGCAACACGCCAAGTATTACTCGGGGATCATACTCTGTATGAGTACGGATCCACAGAGACTACTATTGACAGACATGCAGTAAGGAGGGCCCATGTTCTACGTGCCCCTGCTCTCACCACACAGTGGCCAGGTGATTATATTGAAGTAGCCCTGACAGCTGACCTCACCACATCGGATGGTGAGATTAGCATAGAACCACACGACTCATCGCCTCTTACTTCTCCCTCAGTCCTCACTAGTGTTTCAGGGAAAATCAGGATACCAAATCTCACTGGCGAACCACAGACCTTGAAACGAAATGAACATTTCTGCAAAGTAAGAGCCACGACTTACCCAGAGGATATCACAGTTACCCCTACAACGCACACTAAACCCCATAAGGCCAAAACTACCAACCTGCCTCGCTACAGTGATAGGGTCAACCTTGACCCCGATGGAATTATGCCGACCAATATCTAGTCTGAGTTCCAGAGTCTATTATCAGAGTTTGACGAAGTGTTCAACCCAGAGTTCCAAGGTTACAATGGCGCTGTAGGTCCCTTCAAAGCCAAGGTTAACATGGGTCCAGTTCAACCCCCTCAGCACAAAGGCCGCTTTCCTCAATATTCGAGGAACCAACTTTCAGAGCTCCAAGCCAAATTTGATGAACTTGAGTCTGTAGGTGTATTTCGTCGACCAGAGGACATTGGCATATCTGTCGAATACGTAAACCCATCATTCCTTGTCAAAAAGTCTAACGGAGGTTTTCGACTAGTCACAGCATTTGCTGACGTAGGGCGATACAGTAAGCCCCAGCCATCGCTAATGCCTGATGTAGACTCAACCCTCCGTCAGGTTTGCCCAGTGAAAATATCTGATTGCACTGACCTCACAAAGGCTTTTTATCAGATTCCCCTTGCTAAGGAATCAATGAAGTAATGCGGTGTTGTAACCCCCTTCAAAGGCAGCCGAGTGTATGCCCGTACCGCGATGGGTATGCCAGGCTCTGAAACTGCGCTAGAGGAATTAACTTGCCGTGTCCTCGGAGACGTGGTACAGGCTGGATGCATAGCGAAACTTGCCGACGATTTGTACTGCGGTGGTCAGACTTTTGAAGAACTACTACAAAACTTTAAATCCGTCCTTCAGGCCTTACAGAAATGTAGCTTGAACCTCTCCGCTCCAAAGACAGTTATCTCCCCAATGGAATCTACCATATTGGGTGGATATGGCGACTAGATACAATCAGCCCAAGTCCCCACTGTGTCGCGACACATTCCTCTTACCCCCCACCAAACACTGTTTACGGTTTACTTGCGTTCATAGGAGCATACAAGGTACTTGCGAGAGTCATGCAAGGCTGTGCATCACTCCTCTCTCCGCTTGATAGTGTTGTTGCAGGTGGACGCGAATCAAAGGAGACCATCCAATGGACCGACGAACTCCTCCATGACTTTACAAATGCCCAGAAGGCGTTATCTTCCAACCGCACCATCACACTCCCCACATCTATTGGCCAACTATGGATAGTGACAGGCGGTGCAGCCAGAGACCCTGGACTAGGAGCAACGCTGTACGTCACTCGTAACAACAAAGTCTGCGTAAGAACCAGACCAATTGGCTTCCGTGTGAAATCGAGGCTCTGTCCATCGCGTCCGCCATAAAACATTTCAGTCCTTACATCATCCAGTCAACTTAAAAGGATTGTGTGTTAGCTGACAGCAAACCATGTTTGCAAGCTTTTGAGAAATTAAGCAGAGGAGAATTTTCCGCTAGCCCTCGAACCTCGACATCGCTATCCACAGCGAGCCACTTCCTAGTGTCGCTACAACACGTGTCAGGCTCTGCTATACTTCCATCCGACTTCGCGAGCCGCAACGCCCCCGGTGCAATGAGCCTATATGTCAAATTTGCTCATTCGTCAACACGTTTGTCGCTAGCGTTGTGCGTCAAGTGTCCGTCGATGACATCCTAGCAGGATCGTTCAAGTTGCCGTATACCAGTCGGTACGCATGGTTGTTTATACAATCCGATTGTACAGACCTTCCTAGAACACACGCGCATCTGCGTCAAGGCACCCGGCCCTCCAAGAAACAAACTACGGTCAAGGATGTCAAACGTTACCTTAACGTTGCTTCTATTTCTAGGGACGGCCTCCTTGTCGTCAAACGTGACGCACTGTTTGCCAGTTCAACTGACTGCATTATTATTCCCAGACAGGTCCTCGATGGTCTATTGACAGCCTTACATCTAAAACTTGACCATCCTTCAAACCACCAGCTCAGGTGCACCGTCCAACTTCATTTTTACGCACTTGACCTAGAGTCCGCAATCAAACGCACCACCGATGGTTGCCACCAGTGTGCCGCCATCCGCAACGCACCTAAGTTTCTTCAGGAGCAAAGCTGTTGGGATCCGCCAGCCTCTGTGGGTACCCAATTTGCTGCGGATGTCATAAAGCGCGAGCGCCAACTTATTCTAGTCGTCAGGGAATGCGTGTCATCCTATACCAGCACCATGCTGATTGAAACTCTAGCCAAGTATAGGTTATCTGTTGAACTGGGACGCGCTAAAAACGTTAATAAAAACCCAGTGGCTGAAAAGGCCATCCAGGAGTTAGAAACAGAAATACTTAGTCAGGATCCACTATGCCGTGACATTATTCTCTCCCTCGCTACAGCACGTCTCAACACTCGCATTAGGAATCGCTGTCTGTCTTCTCGTGAAATGCTTTTCCAGAGAGACCAATTCTACAATCGACAGATACCTGTAGAGGATCAGTCACTCCTTATGCAACAATACGGCGACAAGAACAAGAATCATCCTTACAGTGAGATAAGCAAAACCCAATCGCGTCGACAACCAATCCCTCCTCGGCTAAACCGAGGTGATCATGTATATTTGTTCTCCGATAGGAACAAATTATGTGCCCGCAACAGACACTTAGTGGTAAGCGTTGATGGCCAATGGAGTAATATCCAAAAGTTTGTTGGCTGTCAATTACGTAAGTCATCGTACCGTGTGAAGACTTCAGATTGCTTTTAAAGTAGAGGGTCCTTCGCAAATATCGGATTAGCAAGGCCCTCCCCGGTTGGTGCAAAGCGACGTGTACTCGGACGATGATGACAAAGTGCACGTTGGGCCTCTAGTTGGACAGCAGGATTTCTCAAACAATGTACCAATATCCGCTGACATTATACCTCCTGCCCTGCCTGCAATAACGTCGGTAATTACTGAGCCACCAGGTAGTTCTTCAGACCTTCCCACTAGTACAGAAACTGATTCGAACACTTTGACTGTTTCCCCAACATCACCCTCCCCACCCTCGTGTGACACACGTCCTAAACGTGATCGTCTGTTGCCCCAAAAACTCAAAGACTATGAGCTGTATTAGTAGAACTTTCACTACTCAGTGTTGGATCATTAATTCATTTTACCCACATTCATATTGGTCAAATAACATATGTTCTTAATTGTGTGGCTAGTGTTTAACACTTTATAGTGAATCATGACAATGTTTATAAAAAAACAAAAAAACAACAACATTTACTCTTACAAGGTTTAATTCCAGTTGACTGTTACTAATGTTAGGTTATATTTTAATCAAACGTTCTGTGAGTCATATTAAACTGTTGTGTCACCATATTTAGTAACGTTCATTTATGGTTGTTTGCATTTTGCGTGTAATGTTTCCTTACCATTCATAATAACTTAGCCATAAGTCATTTAAAAGAAAAAGAGGGTAGCGCCAGTGTAATAAATGTTAGTTATTATGGTTACGTATTATTTCTAGAAACAATATGCTGATATACGAGTGAATTCTTGTGGATATATAATATATATATATATATACATATATATATATATATATATATATTAATGTATATAGAGATATATATATATATATATATATATATATATATATATATATATATATATATATATATATATATATATATATATATATATATATATATATATATATATATATATATATATATAACATAATATTTCTAGAAACAATATGCTGATATACGTGTGAATTCTTGTGGATTAACTGCATCCATGCACATTTTAACATAGCGGGAGCGAGCAATCCCAAATGAATTTCGACAATGTTGTTTGCCAGCTTTATTGGTGTGGT
Organism: Urechis unicinctus; assembly: GCA_034190875.2. Lineage (NCBI taxonomy): Eukaryota > Metazoa > Annelida > Polychaeta > Xenopneusta > Urechidae > Urechis > Urechis unicinctus. The sequence goes on from CM067345.1 coordinate 8,281,606, forward strand.
AGCCAGATGGATTCCTGGTACGTGTCACTTATTGTTGGAATCGCTACACGAAGCCCAAGATCCCTTTATTAACATACTCAATGCTGGTTTGATAAACATAGTGAAACACTGCACTATCGTGCTAAAATGAAATTACTTATTCGAGGCCTACCCATTCTGACATATAGTATTCCGTACGATTGCAACTCTTTTCTAGATTGCTTCCTTCTCTCGGGAAATGCTTGTAATACACTGTTAATCCTCCAGCCAAATAGGCCGACCACCAACCGTAAGTACCCACTGTTATGATGGTATGGTTACACCCCACCAGAATTGCCATATCATAAAATGACTTTGGGAACTCAGGGACCATATCCGCTATGAATACAACTGGCGATGGAGCCTTGAAGTGCTCTTTGGGCCATACCTTGTCATCACTGGCGACGATATAGAGTTTATGCTTGGAAGACTGGAGTTTATCTTCCATGTAAGCTACTGCATGCTGAAGGTAAGGTTCATCAGCCACCATGTAACCTTTTTGTGAACTCCGAGTCATATCCCCGCGACGAATGTGAACCCCAATGTAGGTCACCTCGGATGTATTTACCCCATGGCCAAACGCATTGCGAGCATGCTTGATAAGAAAATGATTCCTAGAAGTCGTTAGATTGGCATGAAAGGTGAATTCCTTACGAACTTGGTCCCGAAACTTGTCGAAGTAACACCAAGCCTGCATATGACCTCCGATAATGATGTGTGTCATATTGGGATGGGTCGAAATGTACTTAATAGTACCGTGAGCACATTTACCCCATCCTGAAGAGCCCATTCGTTGGGTCCTTGCACCGCTTGGATCACTCTCGTGTACAAGTGAAAATGGTAAACTCGTGAGGTTAGCGAATCCGGACGATAACAGCCGTGTATCATGCACAAAAGTCCTGTTAAATTCTAACGCCAGCCCCAGCAAAGCCGCATGCTTGAACATCTGGTTGCCTATACGACCAGTACATGCACCAGATACAGTCCTCCTATCATCAAGGTAATCAATTGCTGCGTCATCTGTTTTTGGGAAATATTTTTTAGATTTAAAAGTAATTACCATCGGCACGCATCAACTGTGACAACAATGGACAGTTTACAAACCAGAAGTTTCCATTGAATTACCTGAAATATGCAAATAAGATTGGTTGGCAAATTAGCTGATCTTAATGCCCCGTCAAAATATAGATTCACTTGAGATGAATATTCGGCTATAAAGTTTGACGTTATTGCTTTATTTTACCCATTTATATAATGTATACTAAACGCTGGGAATGTTTTAATTATTGAAGTCCATCACACGAAAGTTTCACCCCGTGCAATTCCATGATGGGACGTTAACTTTATTTCTATCTATGCATAGTCAATGTCAATATAATTGTTTTGGACATTAACGGGATGAAAGCGACCAATGGGAAAGCACTAAACTTAGCAGAATGATTGTATGCTCCCAAATTCTTTACAACATGGGGAATGAGGCTAATTTTGTAATAAACTATACCATCACTGCCCCTCGATTCCTATGCAAAATGCAATTTTTAATAGTGCCATCAGTCGCAATGGTGCCAGAAAACAAGAAATTGTCACATACCGATGATCATGGGTGACAATACCGTTGTTTTAGTGTCGTTTACTACACGTGCATCTCGTTTACGTGGTTCGTCACTCGAAGCGTTTGGATTGTGTTTAGTGTTCACCTTTCTTACACCAAAAGTGACAGCGTCATCCATGAAATTGCCATCTACAAGGAAGCAACGATAATCATCATCATTGTGAGAGGCATGGTTATGTTTTAGGCATAAATAACTCCAAACATTCGTTGTGTGCAGAGTTCATGGCATAAAACCTTCGCACTTATGATTAAGCATATGTTAAACATAGGTGATCTGCTGACAAATTGAGCTGATAAGCAGACTTGGGACTGTAGGAAGGAACATACCCTGGCATATAGATATATCTTATCGAGTAAGCAGCAAGCAATCACAATGTCGGTTTTGGTAGCCTGGGACACGATCCTATAGATGCAAGAGAGAGGTGCAGAGACTAGAAGGGGAAGATGGGTATAGTCCACTTAAGGCTAGCCAATTTAAGGCACGCATAATATAGCATTAATAGGATCGGATGAACACTATCACTGCAGGGAATGTTGATTAACCATATAGTTTGTAGCATGCGGAAAACATCTCAACACACACACACCCAAATCTCTGCGCCAAGCGTACGAAATTAATGCCATTTTCATAATCATATATATATATATATATATATATATATATATTAGATATATATATATATACATATATATGCATATAAATATATATATATATATATATATTTATATATGTATATATATATATATACATACATATATGTATATATAAAAATATATATATATATATATATATATATATATATATGTGTGTGTGTTTGTTTGTTTATGTGTGTGTGTTTGTGTGTATATATATATACATATATTTATATTTACATGTGCATATATATATATATATATATATATATATATATATATATATATATATATATATATATATATATATATATATATATATATATATATATATATATAAGTGTGTTAGTGTGTATGCTTCATATAGAAAACCACTTTAGTCGCCAGTGTGTAAATGCAAATACACACGTTCACACAAAAACCCATACACTCACATGGACATCCTTTGTGTGCTTTTATTGCAGTAGCACTGCTAACAGTTGCACTCCCTCCCTACGACGTTAATGGCCGAATCCGCTAAAACAGCTTTAATGAAACTACCACCACAACCAATGCTGCTGTTGCGTATCTATGCAAGCTGGTTTTACCTTGGGATATTTTTGTCTTGTTTGAATACGCCGAGTCCTGTCGAGATGTTACTGAGCTATTTTCTGAGCCTCCTGATAATTTAGACAGTGTCTCTTGATCTGTTACCACATTCTTGGACATTGCGGTCTTAAAAAACACTTGCAGCCGTTCGGGAACGTGGTTGAGCATATCACCTCCATACATCACAACTAGTACCAGTGAAACGACAGACATCAAGACAATCAGTTGCATAAAGCGCAGAGATCGACTCATGATGATAGTTCAGTAATGCGTAATATCCATCTATTATGTTCTATGACTCTTTATCAATCTTCCAATTTATGGTGAAAGTCCGATTCTTCAGAAATTAAAGCTGCTTGATCTAATCACGACAGTTTATTTAAGACATCCATTGAGCAAGGACTTGAAGGGAATGTATAATTTGTGCACGCCTATCGTGAATAGCAATTACACGCGCTATGCTTTCAATCGATTATTCCGATTTCTAAATTAATTGATACAAAAACAACCATTCAGTCGTCTTGAATCCATTAATGTGGACAGAGTTTGCTGACGGCTTGCTAACGACTTGATGTGGGCACAGCGTGCTATTGACGTGATGCGGGTGGTTGTGGCTAATGACGTAATGTGGATAGACCTTTCTGAAGAAGTAATGTTGTTTGCCAGCTTTATTGGCGTTGTAGCCAGATGGATTCCTGGTACGTGTCACTTATTGTTGGAATCGCTACACGAAGCCCAAGATCCCTTTATTAACATACTCAATGCTGGTTTGATAAACATAGTGAAACACTGCACTATCGTGCTAAAATGAAATTACTTATTCGAGGCCTACCCATTCTGACATATAGTATTCCGTACGATTGCAACTCTTTTCTAGATTGCTTCCTTCTCTCGGGAAATGCTTGTAATACACTGTTAATCCTCCAGCCAAATAGGCCGACCACCAACCGTAAGTACCCACTGTTATGATGGTATGGTTACACCCCACCAGAATTGCCATATCATAAAATGACTTTGGGAACTCAGGGACCATATCCGCTATGAATACAACTGGCGATGGAGCCTTGAAGTGCTCTTTGGGCCATACCTTGTCATCACTGGCGATGATATAGAGTTTATGCTTGGAAGACTGGAGTTTATCTTCCATGTAAGCTACTGCATGCTGAAGGTAAGGTTCATCAGCCACCATGTAACCTTTTTGTGAACTCCGAGTCATATCTCCGCGACGAATGTGAACCCCAATGTAGGTCACCTCGGATGTATTTACCCCATGGCCAAACGCATTGCGAGCATGCTTGATAAGAAAATGATTCCTAGAAGTCGTTAGATTGGCATGAAAGGTGAATTCCTTACGAACTTGGTCCCGAAACTTGTCGAAGTAACACCAAGCCTGCATATGACCTCCGATAATGATGTGTGTCATATTGGGATGGGTCGATATGTACTTAATAGTATCGTGAGCACATTTACCCCATCCTGAAGAGCCCATTCGTTGGGTCCTTGCACCGCTTGGATCACTCTCGTGTACAAGTGAAAATGGTAAACTCGTGAGGTTAGCGAATCCGGACGATAACAGCCGTGTATCATGCACAAAAGTCCTGTTAAATTCTAACGCCAGCCCCAGCAAAGCCGCATGCTTGAACATCTGGTTGCCTATACGACCAGTACATGCACCAGATACAGTCCTCCTATCATCAAGGTAATCAATTGCTGCGTCATCTGTTTTGGGAAATATTTTTTAGATTTATAAGTAATTACCATCGGCACGCATCAACTGTGACAACAATGGACAGTTTACAAACCAGAAGTTTCCATTGAATTACCTGAAATATGCAAATAAGATTGGTTGGCAAATTAGCTGATCTTAATGCCCCGTCAAAATATAGATTCACTTGAGATGAATATTCGGCTATAAAGTTTGACGTTATTGCTTTATTTTACCCATTTATATAATGTATACTAAACGCTGGGAATGTTTTAATTATTGAAGTCCATCACACGAAAGTTTCACCCCGTGCAATTCCATGATGGGACGTTAACTTTATTTCTATCTATGCATAGTCAATGTCAATATAATTGTTTTGGACATTAACGGGATGAAAGCGACCAATGGGAAAGCACTAAACTTAGCAGAATGATTGTATGCTCCCAAATTCTTTACAACATGGGGAATGAGGCTAATTTTGTAATAAACTATACCATCACTGCCCCTCGATTCCTATGCAAAATGCAATTTTTAATAGTGCCATCAGTCGCAATGGTGCCAGAAAACAAGAAATTGTCACATACCGATGATCATGGGTGACAATACCGTTGTTTTAGTGTCGTTTACTACACGTGCATCTCGTTTACGTGGTTCGTCACTCGAAGCGTTTGGATTGTGTTTAGTGTTCACCTTTCTTACACCAAAAGTGACAGCGTCATCCATGAAATGGCCATCTACAAGGAAGCAATGATAATCATCATCATTGTGAGAGGCATGGTTATGTTTTAGGCATAAATAACTCCAAACATTCGTTGTGTGCAGAGTTCATGGCATAAAACCTTCGCACTTATGATTAAGCATATGTTAAACATAGGTGATCTGCTGACAAATTGAGCTGATAAGCAGACTTGGGACTGTAGGAAGGAACATACCCTGGCATATAGATATATCTTATCGAGTAAGCAGCAAGCAATCACAATGTCGGTTTTGGTAGCCTGGGACACGATCCTATAGATGCAAGAGAGAGGTGCAGAGACTAGAAGGGGAAGATGGGTATAGTCCACTTAAGGCTAGCCAATTTAAGGCACGCATAATATAGCATTAATAGGATCGGATGAACACTATCACTGCAGGGAATGTTGACTAACCATATAGTTTGTAGCATGCGGAAAACATCTCAACACACACACACACAAATCTCTGCGCCAAGCGTACGAAATTAATGCCATTTTCATAATCATATATATATATTAGATATATATATGTATGTATATATATATATATATATATATATATATATATATATATATATATGCATATATATTATATATATATATATATATATATATTTATATATGTATATATATATACATACATATATGTATATATAAATATATATATATATATGTGTGTGTGTGTTTGTTTGTGTGTGTGTTTGTGTGTATATATATATACATACTATATTTTATATATTATATATATATATATATATATATATATATATATATATATATATATATATATATATATATATATATATATATATATATATATATATATATATAGTGTGTAAGTGTGTGTGCTTCATATAGAAAACTACTTTAGTCGCCAGTGTGTAAATGCACATACACACGTTCACACAAAAACCCATACACTCACATGGACATCCTTTGTGTGCTTTTATTGCAGTAGCACTGCTAACAGTTGCACTCCCTCCCTACGACGTTAATGGCCGAATCCGCTAAAACAGCTTTAATGAAACTACCACCACAACCAATGCTGCTGTTGCGTATCTATGCAAGCTGGTTTTACCTTGGGATATTTTTGTCTTGTTTGAATACGCCGAGTCCTGTCGAGATGTTACTGAGCTATTTTCTGAGCCTCCTGATAATTTAGACAGTGTCTCTTGATCTGTTACCACATTCGTGGACATTGCGGTCTTAAAAAACACTTGCAGCCGTTCGGGAACGTGGTTGACCATATCACCTCCGTACATCACAACTAGTACCAGTGAAACGACAGACTTCAAGACAATCAGTTGCATAAAGCGCAGAAGTCGACTCATGATGATAGTTCAATAATGCGTAATATCAATCTATTATGTTCTATGACTCTTTATCAATCTTCCAATTTATGGTGAAAGTCAGATTTTTCAGAAATAAAAGCTGCTTGATTTAATCACTACAGTTCATTTGAGACATCCGTCGAGCAAGGACTTGATGGGAGTGTATAATTTGTGCACGCCTATCGTGAATAGCAATAACACGTGCTATGCTTTCAATCGATTATTCCGATTTCTAAATTAATTGATACAAAAAAACCCATTCAGTTGTCTTGAATCCATTAATTTGGACAGAGTTTGCTGACGGCTTGCTAACGACTTGATGTGGGCACAGCGTGCTATTGACGTGATGCGGGTGGTTGTGGCTAATGACGTGATGTGGATAGACCTTTCTTAAGACCTAATGAGGGCTCGGGTTGGCTGAAGATTAAATGGGTGACGGGATGGCTGACTACGTAATTGGGGATGGGCTGGCTGATCATTAAGAAATGGGAACGGTTGCAGCATCAGAATATTCCGCTCTGCTGTTCCTACCACTGTGTTGTTGTTTTAACTATAATATATTGCCCGAGCCAAGCAGAACATCTGAGAGTACCATTTTGCCAGCTGCTCCCCTAACATGATGTCAACTATGTCTTATCAAATTGTTAAATTGTATCAATAACTGCACCTGATTCAAACGCGCATCTGTATTTAGTCGTATTGATTAAGAACTGCACAACTTAAGCCTTTGTGAACATTTCTGAATAAAGATAAAACATGCGTTTTCATTTTGCGATATAGGCCTGATGCGTCTTGGTGGTCACTGACGTATTGTCGTTTTGAAATTTGAATGCTTTATCACACCCACCCATATGGTGATACTGAGCGTTATGTGTACCGTTGACGCCATTGTTTCTGTCACTTTTTGTGGACCAACTGCATCCATACACCTTCCATCATAACGGGACGGTGCTACCCCAACGCACTGCGACACTGTTATTTGCCAGTGGATTGGTGTGGTAGCCTGATGCATTTCTGGTATGTGTCAGTGATTGTTGTAATCGCTACAAGAAGCCCAAGATCCCTCTTTATACATACTCAAGACTGGTTTGATCAACATTTTGAAGCACTAAACTGCCGTGCTTATGAGGTTATGTGAGTTGAATCAGTTATGAATAATCCTAATTGTAGATATACTAGTTTAAAAGAGGATTTGAAATATAACAGCTGTTCTTGAGAATAAATAGCAAATTTGCATACAGTCAACTAATTTGCTTTTTCCGTGGCCGTGTAAATTGAGTCTTATAATCTCATATCATCCATGTAGAGAATGGTAAATATAAAAATGAGCCATGACAAAGAGATATAATCATCATACTGCTTAAGTCCAGACTGAATGGAATTAAATGTGCGATCTCTGGGAAATTGAGCAATTTATTCGCTTGGCCGTCTGTCGTGTCGTAACTTTTCTTTGATAATCTTATGCACAGCACGAGGTAATGCAATGCTATCAGTTTCAATGGAGCCGACAGGAAAATCATTGCCACATACTTTGCGTATCATTGATGATCTTGGATGATAAAACTGTGGGTGATAATTCTATTGTTATCTCTTCACGTGAATCTGGTTTAGTTTGTATGTCAACCGCTTATATGGATTGACTTTGGGTTCACCTTTATCTGACCTGACAATATGCCAGCAATACAGTTTACCTAAGAACATACAAACAATCCGCCTACGAACATGTTAAAAATTCTACTAACATAAGAAGACACCCACAATCCACTAGACCTACCAAAATGCTAACCATCCACCTAACCTAAGGATATACTGGCTATCAATCTGACCTAAGAACATATTTAAGGTCCACCTTACCCATGAACAAGCTAACAATGCACTGGACCTAACAACATTATCACAATTAACTTGACCTAAGAAAACTTACTAACAATGCACCTGAGATACTCACAATCGACCTGACCTAAGAACATATTAACAATCCATCACCTGATCTAAGAAGATACTCACAATTGACCTAACCCAAGAACATACTAGCATATATATATATATATATATATATATATATATATATATATATATATATATATATATATATATATATATATATATATATATATATATATATATATATATATATATATATATATATATATATATATATATATATATATATATATATATATATATATATATTTATATATAAATACGAATATATCTATCTATATATATATATATATATATATATATATATATATATAGAGAGAGAGAGAGAGAGAGAGAGAGAGAATGAAAGTGAGAGAGAGAGAGACAGACAGACAGGCAGACAAAAAGACAGACAGACAGACAGACAGGAAGGGGGTGAGATTGAGAGAGAGAGAAAGAGACAGTGAAATAGACAAAGACAGAGAGACAGAGAGACAGAGACCATGAGACAGAAAGAGAGAGAGACAGACAGTGAGAGAGACATACAGAGAGAGAGCAAGAGAGTTAATGATGGCTAAATTCATGTTCCATCAATGTTTTTAGTAGTATAGATGTTAGCGGTACTGGCACACCTATCTCATATGATTATGGCACACCTATCTCATATGGGTTCTGGCACACCTATGTTATAGAAGCGCACTTTTACCCAGAAAACACACATATACAGGGTGACTCACATGAGCCAGCGAACCACTCGCACCTCCCCCCACCATATGGTACCATATCAGCCCAGCCCTTCCAGCCCCTATGGTATAGGCCCACACCAGTAGTTAGTCACCATAGAGGTCATCGAGTGATAAATATGTGCGACCGTCGCTGTAAGTTCCATTTTTCACGCGGTTGAGGTCCTGTATAAACTGGGCAACCTTAGCGTTGTTCTTCTCGATAAAGTCGGGATCAGGACGAGCGGTTATCAATCTCACCGTAAAGAGCTTTCAACAGTAGAAAGCCCCCGTCGGCCTCTCTGTGGTCCCACTCGGTCTTCCCAACCAAGGACCGTGATGCTCCTGTTCCAAGCCCAGGCAACTATTAAATCTCCCGTTCGCACTATAGTCAGCGTCTTAAAGCCCCTCCACCCCCGCCCACCCCCAAGCCACCGTCTCCTTATACTTCTTCTGATCCTTGTGATACACCTGGTTATACGTCTCAGTTCTCCCCAGGTCCTCATAGGAGCACAACCTGAAAACACAGTCGACAAACACCCCGATGGTCGCCACCGGACTGTGGTGCAACCCCAACAGAACCTGAGGCTTATACATATTCGGAATCACCCTCCCAGGACTCCGAGTGTAGGGGCACTTTATCTCGAGCAGTGCCCCAGACAGACAGCATCCACTCCAGCCTGCCGGATTGGGAGCACACAAAAGCCATCCGGAGAGTAGGCCGCCGCGCCGCCATCAATATAGATATTATTTCCGTAGACCTTGGTGTCGTACACCTTCTCCAATACCGCAATTGCCACCACGTCAAAAGTCGTAACCCAGAGGGAGGGTGCGCTAAAACGAACACCCTCGTTGCTAGTTTTTTTCTGTCAGCTTCTTGCTATAGCTGCTGAAGTAGTTTTGCCCTATGATAGAGGAGTAGTCACTTCCTCCAACGCAGCCGTATTTTGTTTGACTCCAGTATGATCGTTGCAGAAAGATTTTATCGCCGCCTCCATTATATCTAGCAACCCCCACTCTTCAAATGGACTGTCAGGGTCATACCTTAGCAGGTCTAGGGGGCGATTCTGCCGCTTTCAAACATTTTGCTTTAATGTCACTTTTTATTTGACTATATTTCATGATCTCGACCGAAACGAGCTTAAACTCATCATCTGAGATATACCCATCTTCAAGCGCCGCCGATACAATGTCAGCAATGGTATTCAATTTGCTCTGAGCGAGAATGCGGATCTTGTCATACTTTTTTAACTTAATGGTCAGTCGCCTACTGATGAATTTTCCAGCAATTACAAGTAGCCCACAAGCGGCTCCAGTAGCACCCAACACTGTGGCAATAGGAATGGCAACTATTGTAGACATTACACCTGCACCACTTGCGCCAAGACACATACCCACAGCAACTAAAGCAGTGTCTACAGCGTCCACTGAGTTTACTGCACACCTATATTTTTTGTACATAGCACCATATTTTTCAATTTCTTTCTCAAGGTATTGCTTCTTAAGACTGATCTCATTCAGCCGATAGGAGTGCCCAAGATCACATGGAGGAGGCTCCGGATTTAACGGTGCAGTCGTTGGTTGTTGTTTCATACTGTCTTTGTATACATAAGTCTATATATCAAGTTCAATTTGGAATGAAGCTACAGACCAAGTCGCCCCTCTGTTTTGTGTGGTTGTATAAAAGTTAATAACTTTGCCTTCTTCTAGCTGTAAAGACTGGTCTAAAGTTATTACAACAGCCTGTTGGTTAGCAGGCTTACTTATTCCTACTACTTGATTCGTTCCATTAATAACAGGAACGACTGCTATAGGACCAGTATCAGCACCAACACCCGAAGACAACCCCATACGAATGATCTTGCCATTACATAACATGGTATATCCACAGCTTGAGTCTTGTAAGTCTCGACCCCTAGCCCCATGGCCAAACGACCACTCATATCCTCTGCGAAGGGGGCCACTTGCTTCTGCCCATATAGTAATGAGTGGTTTCGTCTTTTCATCTACGTATCGTCTCAGGTGCCTGTTCTGGTGTCTATATTCAGCATCAATATACTTTTTATGAACAGCATCCTTCGGTGAAATCGGGTCTCCCAACTCAACGATTTTATTATCTCCCATTTCAAGGTCTCCAGTCATAGTACCGCCACTTTTATCCATTTTTTTTTGAGTCACCAATAGATACATAGTTCTTTGTGGCATATTCCGAGAGATCGGCACCCTGAACAGTGCTTGCCGGTTTTTGCCTAGGTCCATAAATACTCGTTTTTAATGACATCTTGTAAATTCAAGAACAACGCTAACAGGTAAGTCGTGGTTATCTAATAGCCTTCCTTTATTATCGCGTAACGGAACCTTTAACTCATGCACTGTTCCACTAGTGACACGCTTACATACAGGATTAGTGATGTTCGTGGTTATAATATCACCAAAAGAGCCATCCTCTAAGCCAACAACTTCAAGAAGCGTAGTGGGTGCACCATCTAGCATGTTGTGTGTGGTACTGACTTTATCGAGGTGAACATAAATTGTGTTAAAGATGCTAAAGTTGATGGGCCGGTCACCTATGTAAGTACCTGAAGGTATCCACCCCCCACTGAGGCCGTCAAGACCCAACATTGTTAACACTCCGCCTGTTATGTGCGCACCCCCATTGTCTGGAACTGTTAGGGTAATAACCCCATTTACAGCATCAACCTCCAAACCGATACCTAATGGTGTAATATGCTCCTGAAGAAGGCTTAAGCTCCAGAGGCCTGGTTTTAATGCAGCATATCCTCTCTCTTCTGAAGTCCTTGACCGCCATGCAATGCTCTCAGCCCACAGTATACGTGATTGACCTTAGACCAACACATAGATCACCCGCAGTGTTGTCAATAGGTTTTTGCAGGGACACAGCGCCGCCGCTTTGAACATTTAACAGAGTGTGATACATAGCACTATAAATAAACAAGCCTTTAGTTTCAATAGAAAAGCTACCCCATATGGTGCGGGTGGGGTGTATCCAGCCACATATGGTGTGGGAGATAAACTAACCCGACAATCAATTTAAGTTGTTCACAATGGTGGTACATTCACAGCAAAGTTTCCTGATCTATTCAGTAACTATAAGGTGCCGCCGGTAACAGCGGACAAAGTAGTAAAAGACTGGTTGACAAATCCAATGCAGTTTTGGCAGAACCAGTTAAACTTTGAGGTGTGGTGTGCATCAGCCGGCTGCGGCGTGTCATCCCACGATCACCTCGAGGCTGGGATTCCACTCGTGAAAGCTCTCTACACCTTTCACCTTTATTACACAGTGCGTCGCCAATTAGCAGAACTGCAAGCGCCTCTACCTCAGGATCATGCCTATGACCCCTATAACAATACATATGACAAGAGGGCATATGATAGACGCTGCACTAACTTTGGTGTTCAACCAAACACAGACTGGCGTCAGAAGGCAACCGTAGCTAATAGTGGCCTTGGTATCTTATATGCACATGATGCGTATGGTTACGGGAGTGTCGTCAAGGTTGCTGGTCAAAACGTTCGTTATGACCCTACACGGATGGCCTTTGAGGCGGAAAAGGATACAAAGCCAGGTTTAGCCCACGCGAGTAACCTACAATCCTTTCAGGAGAAAATGGGTGCTGTTCTACATCTAGCACAGGGACCTGAAGCAGACGAGGCCTGGAGTACCTTCATACTGGACACGTCTGAGGGCTTTACACAGACCGGCGTTGAGCGAATTAACGACAGCATTCGGACCTATGTCTGGGCCATTCTTAGTGCTCAGACGCAGACCCGCTCAGAGATACTAGGTGTTGGAACGTCCTTTGATGCCCAAAAACAATTTCAGGCTAACGGTGAGGATGCCATCAACTCCCCAGTGGATATTCCATCATCCATCCGACGGTATCAGAACGTCCTCCAGAATGCCTCCTCAAAGGTTGATTATGTGTTTGGAACGGGCCTGTACATGGCTCCGTCTGATATGAGCCTCGCCATTAGAAACTTTGCTGGGTACAACAATCTGATTACTATCGCAACTGAGGAGCAGCAGATCGGCAGCAACACTGATGTCAACGCGGTTCCGATTGTTCCAAGCTTAGCTGTGCTTTGGTTTGCTACGTAGTAAGTCACGGAGTATCAGGAGGATAACTCCCCCCACTGCCTCAACTGCGGCCCATACATGTTCTGCCATCCAACCAGCCACCTTTGCAGCTGACGTAAGCAGCCATGATACGATGGAGCCAATGATTCCTGGAAGGGCAGCTGCTGCCTTACCGGCTAGGCCCTTCAGGACGTTTGCCAAGGAGTTCAGCTGATTTTTAATCCATTCCTTTACCCCAGGCTTATCAGCTGGCGTTGGCGTTGGTGCCGGGGTTGGACTAGTGCTCCCTCCGCCCGTCAAAGCAACTACCAGGGTCGAGATTGCCAATCCAATTGCAGTGAGGATGGAGGCGATTGTTATGCCCTGCTCCCGGAACAGGGTGCGTACACGCTCAGCTAGTGTTGTGTCCTCGTTAAGAAGTCTGTTGATCGTTTCCCTGATGCGGTTAATTTGGGTCCTTAGACGTTCACGGTTTACAGAGGCAGCCTCAATACGGGCACTCCGCAGGTCCTGCAGCCCTGCAAGCTCATTTGCTTGGAATCTCCATGCTCGACTATCACCCCTCCTTTCCTCCTCCAGGCTTGCCATTTTAGCTTTCCGATGTTTTATATCCCTTTCTAACTCAGTTATCTTAGCTAGGTTGTTGACCAGCTCACCCCTCTGGGTCTGCATAGCCTTGTCAAGCCCTATAAGCTCTCTGAGTGGTAGTTCGTTGTCTGTTTGTGTACCTAGGTCTTGGATGGTGTTATGAACGTCCTCTATGAATCTTGTTTCTTCCACACCACCTTGCTCTGTCACAGCTTCAAGGCTGCTCATTTCTAACATATCTGGAAGTGCAGCTTCTGCTTTAGCAGCAGCTTCGTCAACGCCTTGTAGGGCTTTTACTGCTTCTGTGGATAGTTCAGCAGTCACTCCAAGAGCCCGAGCAATCTGTTTACCACCGTAATCTAGGATACTCCTAGGAGAGAGGAATTTGTTTGGATTGTTCTTCCATGTCAGAAGATTCCATTCTCAGCCCCACTTAACCCAAAGGTCACCTTGTTGAGACGATCTAAACTCCAGAGTGGCCTGCAGCCCATGCTTAGACACTGCCTTCTCCCACGTCGTAACTAAGACTTCAGTTTCTTCTTTGGAACCCACCCGATCTTCTGTTAACCCAGCAGGCATTTCAGTAATAGCCCATGGTGGAATATCAGGTTAGTCTCCTCATCATCAAAGCTAGTCTCATTTCTATCCCCTCCCATAGCCCGTTCCTGCTCAGGGTCGTCAAATGCTGGGTTATCAAACTCCATTTCTGTGTGTTAAAGATATATGTGTAATTAAACATTCAACATGACGAGTACTTACGGACGCAAACTAAACCTACACCGCCGGATACGCGAACCCCTTGGGGTATAGGGCGAGCGACAATCTGTAGTCGTTACAAACAATCCAAGCACTATTGATCAGAACCAACAACTGCTGGTTCGCTTCCCCAATCTAGGTGCAGAAGACGTCATTGTTCCAGGGACAGCACGGCTGGCCTTTACAATCACGCTGACCTCGACTGATGTTAACCGCAGCGTTGTGCAAAACTTGGGTCGCGCCGTAGTTAAGAAACTGACAATGAAGATTTCTGGCAATGAGGTCATGTCTATTGATGAAAGCGATATGTACCACTGTTACCACGACTTGTGGCGGACAGCACAGGAGAGACAGGGCCTTCAGTACCAGGGCATTGACACATCAGATGATAGAAACGCAACTAAGATACGACTGGGGGCAGGAGACAAGGTTGATACCGAGGAAGAGGACAAGGCCGTAGCCGATGTGTATGGTAACAGGTTCTACGTTCCGCTTGATTTTGAACTCCTCGAGAGCCACATGCCATTCTACTAGAGCACGCTTAATGACAGATTGGAATACGAGCTAACGTTCAACGACTACAACCGCGTGATTCAGGCAACAAGCGACTCCAGCTACAAAATTGATGGCATCTCGCTGGAGTATGACATGGTTACCCAACCAGAGTTGGCCCGTATGATACGCACCCAGTACACAAATCGACTCTCGATTCTGTATGACCGTGTGCTTCGTCACAGGAAGCTTGTATACAATAAAAGAGATACACTGTGGAACATCAACCTGAACGTGCCGGCTCGCAGCATGAAGGGCATCCTACTGCTCTTTGATGACTCAGCCAATGTCTCATACGCCAGGAAGACAGAGTCGTTCTACAACCCAAAGATTACGAAGGTCGAGGTGACCATTGAGGGCATCCCCAATCAGCTCTATGCCCAGGGCATGCGTGGCTTCCAGCAGTGGGACGAGGTGAAGAAGGCCTTTGCAGCAACGAGTAAACGAGACCCCAGTGTAGCAATAGCTGCAAAAGATTTGGCATTGTCAGACGTGTCCCTAGGAGAGTACCTAACCACTAAGTATGCTCTGTGGCTCGACTTAAGGACGAGTGATGACGACCAGCTGCACGGTAGTGGCAGGGCTGTGGAGAATGCGTCTGAGGGCATCACCATACAGATCACGAAAAAGGCATAGGCGGCCGGTGCATTAAACGTTTATATGTATATTGTAATGGATGCACAGCTTAACATTAAAGATGGCAGGTTCGTCAGCGCAGTCTACTAAGTTTACATTTCCAGATGGTCCCTGTTCGGCAATTGTTTGTAGGCAGACAGGATGTGGGAAAACCGCATTCATCCTCGACCTACTTGAAGGGCCCTTCTTTGGTGCCTTCGAGCATATTGTAATTCTCTGCCCTACCATACGTTTCAACGAGGCCTATCGGACGTGGTCATGGGTGTGGGATGATTCAGAGGTGTACGTGGTTGATCCAGGGGAGCGGCTCCATGACCACCTGAGGGCTTTCTACCATTGTTTTAAGGGCGAGCCAACCCTTTACATTATTGATGACTGTTCGGCAACAAAGGCCCTAACCAAGAAGAAAGACATGTTATCCGAACTGGCCTTTAGCGGCCGCCATGCGCAACAAAGTGTCTGGGTCCTCACCCAAAAGTACAACTCTGTGCTGAAGGACTTACGTTAGCAGACTCGCTGGATGGTGCTCTTTCACACAAAGGACCGTGACTCGTTCGAAGACGCCTTACGTGAAAATGATGTAATTCCAACAAAGGAGGAACGTGCCACAGTACGCCAACTACAAGCAAAGACCAAGCATGCAAAACTGCTGCTGAAGACTGATCAGCCTACTGCATATGCCGTCGATTGAAGTGATATTGGCCTTGATAGCAGCCGCTGCCTCAGTAATCAATTTAGGTTTCTTCATCTGGGTAGCGGTGCAGTATTTTGAAGCTCGAAGGCGTATGCGTATATTCATGGATCCTGATACCATTATTGATAAACTCCTTGAACAGGACTCGACTAGCTTAGTGGAGACAAAGTCGGGGGGAGCGGAACCTAGTTGCACCTCTGGTGTAAATATGTCTTCTAAGAGAGATAAGCTTGCTGCCGTCATAGCCGGAGGTCAGGCCCGTCAGTACCTTGGTTTGGTGCACCTTACAATTGACCAGGTTGAATCAATGTCTGATGAAGAGATCATAAAGCTGTATGTGAGATACGAGGCTCGGCTAGGTGCCAGCATGACACGTACTCTAGGTCAGACACTGCTACAGCTGTACTCAGGTATTGCTTGTATGTTTCTACCAATCCCACCAGAACACCAGCCAAGGCTAATTACAGACCTCGAGACGGATCCGTTTGTTGGACACGCGCGAAGCACTGCCACTTGTGAGCTATATCATCCCTATGGTATGTTTTAAGCTCCCTTAACTGCGGCTTTAACAACAGTTAAGCACTGTCAATTTGGAAAAACAAGCACCAAAACAACAGGGGCCGGTGGAGAGGAAGACACCACTTCGGCGCTATAGTATGTGTTTAACTCTGATATAGCATGTGCTTAACTCCGCTATAGCATGTGCTTAACTCCGCTATAACAGGTGCTTACTAAGAGCTGTCAATTGGACAAATAAATTTAGTAAGTAAACATGGAAGAAACGAACACGAATCAAGGGGAGACAACACCGGTGGAGATAACGTCAGTGACAAAAAACGCTAAAAGGGTTGCGGCTGGATGAAAGGGTGCTGCAGCTCAAAAAGCCAATCAAAATAAGCTTCTGAGAGAGTTCCGAGAGGCTAAGGCAGCGCTTACAGATGGTAGAGATGAAGGTGTCGAGCCAATGTCAACGAGCAAACCTATGGAAAGGTGGACGTGGTCAACATGGGCTGTGCCCTTGGTTGTCGGCGGTGTTGGCGTGTTGGCATTGTATTGCTACAGGCACCAGATGGTAGCCTCACACCCTAAACAGGTTGTGGTACAAAAGCCTCCAGACGCTCATTTAAAGGATCCGTTTTATATGGAATAAGAGGACAACACCAATTACTGATGGAAAAATGCTCGTCAACGCTATGTACCACGGTATAGTTGTTTCCGGTATTTCAATAGGCTATGCCAAGCTTGCTAAGATGGCTCTGGGTGGTGGGGTGCCACGTCTTGATTTCACCCCACGGGACCTGGCTATGGCTGTTGCCGATGTATCATTAGCTATGGCCACAAAGGATATGCTAATTAAACAAGGAATCTTACCAGTTGATATACTGAAGTAATGGCCACACCACACGCGCTACTTGCTCGGGGAGCTCTTGTTAACGCCCTTGCATTCTCTGGGAGCAACTTTTTATTCTCTAAATTACGAGGCAGCCAAGTGGACGCGGAACGTAAACGCCATGATATGGCAATCGAACAGCTTCAATCTGCTCAGGCAGCATGGGCCAAGAAGAGAACTGAGCGCTTAGACTTCATCAATGAGCAACTGCGCCGCCAGGGCCACGCCGAGGATACTTTTAAGGATGCGGACGAGGCTATGCGTGAGTACGCCCTAATTACGAATAAAACCGTCGACCCGCTGGGCTCCGAGCCTCAGCTTTCAGACTTCTACGAGCCCTCAGATGAACAGAGGGGGCGTGAGGTGGCGTTCATTATACTGGGTATGGCTGCGACTGGGATGGTTGCATACAGGCTTGCTAAGTAGGTCATTTAGAGACTCGAACGTTTACTGCATATGGATCGTCGCATGCAAGAGATCTACTGTAGTCCTAAGGGATACTGGAAAGGCATTACTGCTATCAAGAAGCTTGCGACAGAAGCGAGGGTTTCTGAGGAAGTTGCCAGGGGGTGGCTAACAAAGCAAGCTATATGGCAAATCTACCTGCCAGTGCCAAAACACATTCCCAGGCCAAAGATTGATGTCCCTGTCCCCAATGAGGTTCACCAAGCCGTTCTCTTATTTCTTCCTCATGACGTTGTGAAGCGCCGGACTTACAAGTATGCCCTAACATTGGTTGATGTGGCCTCGCGCTACAAAGCGGCTGAGCCATTGACTACAAAAGAGGCTAAAGAGGTCGCAGGTGCACTTGAGAGGATATACAAACGAGGACCGCTGCATTGGCCTAAACTACTTCAGGTGGACCCCAGACGGGAGTTTATGGGTGCAGCGAATCAGCTGTTAGTAAAACATGGAGTATCAGTCAGTCGTGGCCGTGTGAATATCCATCGAGACCAGGGTATAGTGGAACGCTTTAACCGAACGCTTGCTGAGCGACTCTTTGGTCACCAGTATGCCGTAGAGTTAAGGGATACTGGAAAACAATCGACTGAGTGGGTTTCTCGACTGCAGGCTGTAGTTTCTGCGATAAATAATGAGGTGACCCGCTTGACTGGAAAAAACCTAAAGATGCTATAAAGGCAAAATGAGTTGCACAAAAGCCCTCTGCAGTCGTACCAGGGCGCCCTCTGGGGGTCAAAGAGCAAAAGCTTCCCTCTGATGCTGGCGTTCGCTACCTCTACCAGCCTGGTGAGGCAGAGCAAGACCACCAGCGGCGGGCCACTTACCCTGTGTGGTCACTAAATGTTTACCGGATTGGAAGCTCTGTCACTAAATCTGTTGAGCATGTACTATACTATTTGCTGGATGGACCTCTCCGTGGCTTTGTAAAGGAGGAGTTGCTTGTGGTGCCGTCCGATACCCAGTTGCCGCCAGACGGTATTACCAATTAGACTAAGAGATATCTATATATATAACAATGGTAGTATTTGACAATAAGTGCCCATGGATATTGCTCGGAAAGAAAGTCCCCTGTAACAGGCCCTGCACGCAAGAGCAAGAGTTTTGTGGATTACACAGATATAAGATAAAACATGGTGTTATTAATCGTCTTTGCACGGGTTGTCAGAAGGCTATAAAAAATAATAAGGTAGGATTGTGCATGGATTGTGGGTTCGATAACGTCAACCACAGTCGTCTTCGTCTTGCCCAAAAGATTGTTTCACAACGGCCTATGGCTGGGGACACACCAGTCGGCGCCACTGAACGGGGATTCCCCACTGTATAAAAATAGAAATCTTGTGGCGCTGTCAACAACATGGTTTGGCAGCTTGGCCTATGTGTGACGAAGCGTGGCACCTTGTCAGAGACGGGTGTTTACTGCATAGGTCAAAGTCCGCTCGCTGTATTGTTGTTGCCTTTTGTGTATCAACGAATTCCCTTTTAGACTAATGAAACTGTATAGTAAACATGACTCATAATCAGCAAGCATGTGAAGCCCAAAACGATTATGTTTCAATTCACGGTTTTCAGCCTCCTTATCCACGCTCTAAGGATGCACTCAAAGCACTCCAAGTGCGTAATTAATATGACCGTACATACAAGGAGATGTTGGCTAGATTAAAGGCTGGGGTGGCACGCACCCCTGTCCCCACTGCTGCCCCACGCAGACCAGTCCCTGCCCCACGCAGACTTGTCCCTGCCTCACGCATCCCAGTCCCCAGTCCCAACAGCGCGTCTTGCCTTCAAGAAGACTAAGTGGGCTGTTAAAAACTATTTGCGTGGATGGGTGATGAACGTTCCGGAATCTCACCACCTTAGCTCGGACCTTATGATGTTCTTTAAGGGCATGCGTCGGAAGATGCATAAAGTTTTGACTGGTGAGCTGGAAGAGCTAGGTGGAATCAAGTGTCAGTTTGCCCTTATGGTAAGACTGTCCAAGCACGCCGATGATGACAGCACTGAGTATTTTGAGCCTGTATTGCGTAATAAGCAGCAGGTGGTTCTCTCCCTAGATGATATTAACGATGAGCTGGACCAGTGCAATGCTAATATCCAAGAGCGGTTGGAGAAGTGGACCAACCAAGGTTCTGGCTGGGAGTTTCAGGCGGTCACAACTCTGTGGATTGATATTGCCAACTACCAGCCATTGAAAGGTGGCTCCTACCTGAAACTGCCGAGAAAGCTGGCGGTAAAGAAGGCAATTAGAAACGTAAAAAACACAAATGACCCACACTGCGTTCTATATTCCATTGAAGCGGCTCTGCACCCGGTTGCCACGAACCCGCAGCCACCATCGAAATATAACATTAAGCCGCTCTTAAGACTCTTAGAAGGAAAATGCGTGGACTATCCAACACCTATCTCGCAGATTGAGAAGATAGAAAAACATGGTAAAGTAGGCGGCTTGAATGTCTTTGGCTGGGATGGAAAGGCCACCATCGTTCACCGTATCAGCAGACAGCCTGGTCCATGTATAAACCTTATGCTGATTGAGGAGGACGGTAGGTTTCATTACACGCAGATCGAAGACCTGAACCGCCTGCTGTATGACCAGAGTAAGTACGAGCACCGCAAGTTCTTCTGCGAGCGATGCTTGTATGGATACACCACTGAGAAACTGCTCCTGGCGCACAAACCTGAGTGCATGGGTATCGGGCAGACTGCTGTGCGAGTTGACATGCCTGAGGAAGGGAAGAACATATTATCCTTCCAGAACTGACAGAAACAGCTTGCTGTCCCCTATCTTATCTATGCCGTCTTTGAGGCGCTCACAGTGAAGCTTCGGGGACCTGCGCCTAATCCTGGTAAGAGCAACACGCAGAGAACACAGGAGCATGAGCCATGTGGTTACGGCTATGTGGTTGTCCGATGTGATGGGCAGACAGAACCCCCTGTGGTTTATAGAGGAGGCGATGTTGTGGAGAAGTTCTTACAGGCTCTGCAGCAGGGGGAGCAAAAGATCAAAACAGTTCTGTCCAAGCCTGTCCCTATGCGGATGACTCGGGAGGATAGAAGGGCACATAAGGCTGCAACTCACTGTCATGTGTGCAAGAAAAAACTGGGCTGTGACTGTTCGCGATTACTGCCATATAACAGGCTTGTACAGAGGGCCAGCCCATAACGTGTGTAACCTGAAACTTCGGCTGAGTCCCAAGACAACACCCATCCCTGTGGTGTTCCATAACCTGCGGGCTACGAATCCCATCTCTTGATGCAGGGTATAAGTAAAGTGGAGGGCAATATCAATTGCATCCCAAATAACATGGAGAAGTATCTCCCTGTAGGTCAGACAGTTGCGCTTCATTGACAGTGCACAGTTCCTCCTAGCCTCGCTCGACAAGCTTGTGTCTGCTAACAACCCAGATGCCTTTGCTGTGACGGCGGAATACGAGCCAGATGAAACAAAGCGGCGCTTGCTGCTGCGTAAGGGAGTGTATCCCTATGAGTTCATGGAAGGCTGGGATAAGTTTGATGCTCCACTGCCGCCGATCCATGATTTCTACAGCAAGCTCTCTGAACAGGGTATATCTGCTGCAGACTATGAACACGCCCAGAAAGTCTGGAACGCGTTCGGTTGTAAAAACATGGGGGACTATCATGACCTTTAATTACGCACGGATGTACTGCTCCTGGCCGATGTGCTTGAAACATTCGCAAAACCTGTCTTAAGCAATACGGGTTGGATCCGGCCCACTACTATACCAGCCCGGGTTTGTCGTGGGATGCGCGTCTTAAGAGCACAGGGGTGGAACTCGAGCTTCTCACCGATTATGACAAGCACCTGTTTATTGAGAAGGGGCTGCGCGGTGGGATAAGCATGGTATCACATCGCCACGCTAAAGCGAACAACCCATACGTGGAGGGCTTTGAGCAGGATAAGCCAGCGAGCTATATCCAGTACCTCGATGCCAACAACCTGTATGGGTGGGCGATGAGCCAAGCCCTACCTACTTCGGGTATTGAGTGGGTGGAACAGCCTGAGAACCTAGAGATCCAGGACCATCCCGATGATGCTGAAACGTATATATACTTGAGGTTGACTTTGAGTATCCTGCTGGGCTTCATGACGAACACAACGATTACCCCCTAGTGCCGGAGCGGCTTCTTGTGCAAAATGAGTGGTTGTCAGACTACCAGAAAGATCTCCTAGGTGCATTGGGGAGCACCGGAAATGGAGTTGAAAAGCTGGTGCCCAACCTGCGGAACAAGGAGAAGTATGTGGTACACTACAGCAACCTCAAGCTATATCTGTCTTTGGGGTTGAGACTCACCAAGATTCATCGTGCGCTTGTCTTTGACCAGAGTCCATGGATGGAGCCTTACATAAGGATAAATACAGATCTGCGCAAGGCCGCCAACAGCGACTTTGAGAAGGATCTCTATAAACTTATGAATAACTCTGTCTTTGGTAAAACGATGGAGAATCTCCGGAGGCGAGTCGACGTTAAGATTGTGCGCTCATCGGAAAAAGAAATACGTAGGCTTGTGGCCAGCCCTGCCTATGCTCGACAAAAAGTGTTTGACGATGATGTAGCTGCTCTGCATATGCACAAGACTCGCTTAGTGCTGAACCGTCCGGTCTACGTTGGCATGTGCATTCTGGACCTCTCCAAGCACTTGATGTATGACTTTTACTACAATACCATGAAGGCTAAATATGACAGTAATATTAACCTGCTTTACACAGACACAGACTCCCTGCTGCTTGAGATCCGTACCACTGACGTCTATGCTGATATGAGGGAGGATGGGCATCTCTTTGACACTAGTAACTTTGACCCTTCTCATGCCCTGCACAGTGACAAAAACAAAATGGTTCTGGATAATATGAAGGATGAGTGCGCTGGCGTGCCCATTAAGGAGTACGTTGGTTTGCGCCCTAAGATGTCTGATGAAGGGCGAGATAAAAAGAGCTAAGGGTGTGAAGAAGGTGGTGGTGAAGAAGCATCTACGACACGCTCAGTACGTGGAGTCACTGTTCGCCAAAAAGCAGTTTCGCCACGGAATGAACATGCTCAGGAGTGACTGCCATAAAATATATGGGCTCTACGTTAACAAGGTGTCTCTCTCCCCCTTTGACTCAAAGTGGTGGATAGCTCCAGGTTGTGTAGACACTCTGGCCTATGGGCACGTGTCGATATGTTGAACATATGAGGGCTGAGGTATAGAATGAGCACCGATGAACATATTGAGGTGGCCGAGCTGCAAGCAGATGTGGAACATATATGGGAGGAGAAGGTGGACCTTGTGATTGAGGTGAGGGATTTGGAATCAAAGTATGAGGACCTTTTGGAGCGCGTGAGTCGTTTAGAAGAGCTTATTCCTCAGGGTCCTGGTGTAGAGGAGAAGGTGATGGAATTGGAATCGAAGTATGAGGACCTTTTGGAGCGCGTGAGTCGTTCAGAAGAGCTTATTCCTCAGGGTCCTGTTGAAGATGGTTGACATTGCTGTCGCCCTTTTTAGTGGGCCTATACCTTAGGGGCTGGAAGGGCTGGGCTCATATGGTACCATATGGTGGGGGGAGGTGCGAGCGGTTCGCTGGCTCATGTGAGTCACCCTGTGTATGTGTGTTTTCTGGGTAAAAGTGCGCTTCTATAAGATAGGTGTGCCAGAACCCATATGAGATAGGTGTGCCATAATCATATGAGATAGGTGTGCCAGTACCGCAAACATCTATACTACTTTTTTAGTATATGCTATGTCCTGAAATAATTCATAATTAAATTTGTTATTCACAATCAACAGGAATACATGTTACAGTATTACATAATAAAATCATACGTCTGCACAGGGCACCCCATCAACCGACCATGCAGCTTGTTGATTCGGTGGAGGTTCTTGTGACAAATCAAGTATCATTCAATCGGGTAATCATGAGCATGTATTAAAATCCATTTCTTATATTCCGCCGCAAATATGTCTATGTCCACACCAATGACAAAACCAATATGATTCAAATAAATCTTTTAACATCAAATAAGGGTATACTAGACGTCCGACTGTGTTTTACAAAGGGGTAAATTCAGCCATACAGGACGTCTGAGTAAGTATGTATTTTATCGTCCGCTCGGGGCTAGGCCTGGAGTAGATACTGCTATATGCGACTTCGTTCAAATATTGTGGTTAATAAATCGTCACACAAATTGTTAAAAAGGTGTCAATAGTAATTGTATTTGTTTTATGTATTGGCTCTATCCAAAAGTCGTTAGGTTTTAGAAATACAGCGGTATTTTTGAGTACATACCATCGCCGATAGATCTTTTACCATTGAGCCACGCTCTTTTGCTTACATTTTAGCTTCCACGATCCCAGGTGACGTGCTGGTTGCGAACTTCACAACGGAAACGTCCGAGTCGCGTATCTTATTATAGCAAGAAGTTTTTAGCAATATGTTTGCTCATCTCAATCATCCAAATGGGAGACGAGGCTTACTGGTAAGTAAAATGAAATACTCCAAATCGAATATAACAATTTAGAGTCCCGTCAGTGTTCTTTATTGCTTTAATAATCCAACTAATCAAGAAATTTGTCTGGTGACAACTGATGCGATATTGTGGCAGTTATCCTTTTACTTCTGCTGACTTCATACGAAACTGAGGAGGGCAATAGCTTTACCATTGATGATTTATTCACAGTGTAACAGTAATCGTTCAGAGCAAGTACACGAGTGCAAGGGTGAGACCAACTAAATTCATCTTAATGAAGCAATAACTTTTATGTATCAGAATTCTAACTTTTCTGTTATGTGAAGAAAAACTGTCGTACACTGAAGGAGCAAAATTTGTTTTTGGTATGTCACAACAAAAAGAAGCAGTGGTCAGCTGTAACTTGGAGCAATGGTAGCCGTACTTGTGACTTGATTGTCAAATAAATGCATACATAGATTTGAATCTGAGGGTGCCGGTTTACTTACTCACGTAGACCTTTGTTCCAGCTTGCTGGCCGAGTAGTCAAAGCCCTATTCCCAACATGTCTCAAAACTTCTGCTACCATATATGTGCTCCTCGATGTAACCAACGGCCAGAAAACGTCTACCAAAGGTTAGTTGAATCAAAATATCAAAGGGAGCACAATTATAACATTGCAGGACAAATATAGTCCAGCGAAATGCAATGAGTCATACGCAGTATCGTTCTAGTTATTATTGTTTCCCAATTTTTGTTCCACAAGTCCACATCCGACTGCTTGATTGAACTTGAATGGCACAAAAAGTGTGAAAGTTCATCGGTCTATTCAAAACAAGATGAATGATGTACTGTCTCCTTAGTTTTGGACAACTCGACCGTTGACGTGCTTCATGGATAAGTTGATATGGATGTCACCCTGGGGTTTCCCAGCGAGGTCAGAAAGCCATGTTGCAGAAGCCCTTGCTAAGAATTGTATCATTAACAAACCAAACCGGATAAGATTGTCCGCTTTGTACCCAACTCCTATACCAAAAGCGTCTAAAAAGGTGAGTTATAAATCTCTGTGTTATATATAGTAATAAATGGAGCAATGCATTGTGTTACAGATTTGGCCCTATTTAACATAAGAAATTATATGTCGGTAAAGCCCTAAATTTTGTGGGAGGGGGAGCGACATCAACTTTTGGTGTATCTTAAAACAATGAAACAAATCACAAAAAGCTTTGGAATTAATTTGAAAGCAATTCACCAGCTTGATTATGCTAGACTAGCTCAGGTTGTGTTTTAATAAATATGATAGTGGTAGTAGACAAAACGTAGAAGTGCCAATGGCATAACAAATAACACAGTTAATTCAAAATACTAGCTGATCCATGTCGCATCAAATGACAACCTAAACAGACAAATAATACATGTATACCAAGATGCCAAGGAGGAAAGTTTGGCTAGAAATACCACCAACAGTGATTACTACATTTAATCCTTAGCCTTGGCTTTAACTGTTAAACATTTTCAAATTTGCACTACCAGTTCCAGACTACTGCCCTACAAGCAGAAGCTTAGGTCAGAGCATACTTCCGAGCTATTCTCAAGTTCCATGCCCAAGAATATGAGTGACTACACTTTGTCCTTTTTTGCGACATTGTGAAAAGCACAAATGTGTTGGCAAATGGTTGAAGTTGATCCAGTAGAACTGAGAGCTTCTCTCTACAAATTTGCTTGGACATTTGTGCTGGCAAATATTTGCTCCTATCATCTGTTTGCTTGCTGAGGCTGTACAAGAACATAGTACATCAAGCATCGAGATTCCACAGCGACACTCTGATGAGGATTGACAAGGCAGCCACAGAACAAAATATCATTCGTTTTGGACATGAGGTCATTATCGTTTAGGAGATGTCAATTAAACAGGACCCCCAACTAGATAGCGTTGTAAGACACGCATTACCAGTGGGTGGAGTGGATTTAGGACGATAGAGCCGTCTATTGAACCGAATTCTACACCAAGGAGACAGAGGGTAACTATCAACCCATACTCTCCTGCTTGAGTGTTTCCCTTCGCACGCTTTTCTTAACGTTGTGGTCATGCATTCGATTTCATTGTGTTATTTTGGCAAGCAGTACATCACTTGCTTTACTGTGACTTCCATGTCCAGTGTTGTCTCTTTGATGGAGCTCTTTACTTCCCCATAACTCTACTAGCATGTAGGATGAGAGTATGTATTAATGCCATTTGGTATATATTAATGCCCATTTGTCCCTTGATTCTCTGTTGAGATGTTGGCATCTTTCAGTCTCGTGTACACTGAGAGGTGTCTGCGTTTGAGCCATTACCTCAAATTCAGTGATTATATGCTATATGTCCAATATGTCAAGTAGGCCAATCTGTTTAACATTTGTCTTCCGTTAAGTATACTTAGTCTTTGAATATTCTGTCGTCAGGCATATCGTGCTCTAGCAAAGCATCTTCCACATCATCCACATTACCATTTCTTGAGGTATGTTGGCCACACGTCTCATGCAGTTCTATTGTGCGGATTTTAGAAATAACTAGAAAGATGAAGCTTTCTTTTCCAACACTCTTTAGTGGAAATTATTCCTTGAGTAAAGTAGAACTCTGTCTCTAGCGTAAGCAAAATATACCTTCTCAAACGACGTCATATCCCGCGCTTTAACGTCATTTTGTTGCGGTATTTTTGTCACAAATTGCAGCCAGATCTTCGTTTATCCTTTTACAGATGAGGTTAATGAAGTCAGAGTCAGAGTATTATAAGGTTGTGAAGCCCGAACTCTCCTTACAACCTCACTTCCACTCCATGACATTCTGTGACTGTGTGGTCCGGGTGTAGACTCATCAACACCTGTTACCTCTAACCAATTATCTGTGTGACAAACTTTGATATTAAAAAACACGGAAATTGCAAAAAATATCACAAATACATTCGAGGGAACTGATATAAGTGAAAAAATGGATGCATGCATATAAAGAAACATCAACCCCCAAGTTCTTGGTCTATTTGCAGCAGGTCAGTTTCTTCTGAAGAGCCCGCCCTCTCCAATGAAGTCTCTATGGAAATACAGGCTTGCGCCATACAACGATCGTCCCCCTCCCCACCTTGGCACATCTCGTCCTCTGCATCTGTTACCAAGTGATGGTCACTGTGATGTCTACCTGCTGCTAGGATATCAACAAAATATAGCATTCATATCAATGCACACCAGCAGATTATTCAGCAATAAAATTAATTTACATTTATTCTGGACGGATAATACATTTTGACAGCATGACAGATCATCCATCACCGCAATAAGCTCTAGCTGCTGGAATATTCCTGCAGCCACAGTTTCTGGTAGGCACCGGGCAGGACGAAAACCCAGCACCTGGATGCCATGTTCCGCCCGTATCCGCCAAAGCCCAACTGCAAGTTGACCAGGGTTATACACTTGATGTGAAAAAGCAACCACCTTTTCCCATGTCTGACCTTTACATAGACACAAAGGAAAAAGAAACAATAGGGTAATATATTGAAAGTGATATTGATAGATAAGCAAAGGGCTATGAAGTAAGCGTAATGCAATCGGCTCCGTGATGACATTCTCAATTGTTGTAGTTACCTTGTGATTTGTGGAAAGCATGCGATGGCTGCAGGGAGAATTACAATCGACTTGCAAAATTTGTTGGCTGTGTTGGGCTGTATTTCATGAATCTCACTTTGAAGATATCAACTAGCTTTTTCTTTGTAATTATTTGAATGTGCTTAGCTGTGGTTCCAACCATGAGCCCCTTCATTCTATTCACCAGGTCCGAGGTAGGTGAGGGGAGGAGTTAATATTAAGGCCCCAGCGAGAGATTAGGGCCAGCAAGTAATTCTTGAACATTTGATTAACACTTTTATTAACACTATATTACGTACAATGTTCCATGCCACGTAACCTGAGTTATATGATTCACCGCAACGGACTAATGAAAGTAATACATTACGCGAGGTAAAGAACTGCATTGCTCAAGGATTGACAGTTCTCATGGTCCAAATGGCTGGATACTGCGCTCATCGTGAGCATGGTTATCTTCTGTAGGTACCTCAAGCCGTAGTTCGCCATGCCAATTGTGAAGCAGCACGTCACAAAAGGTTTCACTTGACATCAATCTTCTCGTAAGCTGTACATGTAGTGGCATTCATGCGTGTGCTATAATGCGCACATCAGCAAGGCAGGGAGGTCACATCACAGGCATTCTTTGAGATTATTTGTGCCCAAGTAGAGCAATCATATTCAAAATGAACACAGGGAATTATCCTTCTAATATCACTATTCTCATTAATTAAAAAAGTTCTTATCTTCACGTTGCTAGTAACAAATAACCGTAGCTTTCACTTATTTCGCTTAATATAAAATGATAAAAAGAACGAATTAACCGTTTGGTACCATGCATTTATAAAAGAGATGCAGAAAGAGAAATTGTCCAAGAGTTGGTTTCAACAATCCCCTACTTTCCGCCGCCTATATCACGGTTTTCCGTCTTTAGTTAGACAATTTGTGATATCGAAGTATCTGTCATGCAAATATTGGTATTCTATATTAGGTTATACCTTGGCAATAACTTGGCAATACAAGGAAGTGTACAGCAAATGCTTTACTGTGGATTCAAGTCGATCTCTAGTTGTGGGGTGCGCCAAAATCTCTTGCACTACGTGGTCGCGAGCCACAGCCACATGAGGCTTAGAAGTAGCCATGTTATACTACTGGCACCATTTTCGGCTCCTTACATTTATTTATTCTGGGAACGATCTTGCATCTTAGTTCATACTACAGCGATGCAGATCAGCTGAGAGGTCTGTTAGCATGCGTTGTCGGTTGTTGAGTGGGAAATGGGTTCGTTTCCTGCGAACACCTATGCACACCCCCACTCATATATCATTTAATGTGGTTCTTTATCCATATTATACCAGGAAACGATTTCAGTGCACAGTGTTTATAATCAGTATTTGTAAGGGCTGTATCGATTTCAAAGGGGAGAACAAACAAAAAGATTGATCTGAATCATGGATTCCGACCTATAGTCGGCGACTTTATATGCAGCGCTATGACAGTTTTGCCTTTTTCTTTACCCTTTGTTTTGCTTTGTCAAGGGATAAGGTATAATGAGAAAATGTTAGAGGATGCGGAACACTGTGGACATGTTAGAGGGTGAGGTATAATGAAGTGAGGTTGGTGGATGAGGCATGATGAGGACAAGTAAGAATATGAGGCATGATGAGGACAAGTTAGAGAATGAGGCATTATGAAGCATGTTTGAGGATAAGGTATGTTTTGGACAAGTACAAGGATTAGGTATGATTTGGACATGTTAGAGAATATTGGTATGTGCCAAGGAATGAATCCGTGTGCTACTTCTAAGCCTGATGTAGCTGTGGCTCGCGACCACGTAGTGCAAGATCGAACCGAGGAAAAGTGACCACGTTACTTCGCGCTCGATGCGGATATAGCGTTAACTATTGTGGTGGGGAACCTCGGCGACGTCGATACCTGACATGTGCTAAAGAGATCAGCAATAGAGGAGTGTCAAGTGGGTTGATGACACGGACGTGTGCCTTAGCATTACCTTGTATATCAGCAACCACCGGGGCTTAAGCTAAAGACTGTTATTAAAGAGTGTCTTGATAAGCAGCACTATGCTACCTTTGAGGTATGATGAGTAAAGAGTCGAGAATGAGGTATAAAGAGGACAAGTTAACAGAGGAGGCATGCTGTAGAAAACATCTGTTCGTAGTCCTGGGGGACTGTAACAAGGCTGAAATCGTGCCCCGGACCACTTGTGATTAAATTATACTACAACAGACATACAGGGTGTACAACCCTTGAAAAACATAAGTCTTGTATTTAGTTTGAGAATTCGTAAAGCGAAAGACATTCACACCTCAATATTTTACGCAGAAATTGATTCTTTGCAACTCAAAGTTTGGGGTCAGTTATTTTACACCCACGGTCAGTGAGTAGGAATTGAATTGAAATCAAACAACACCTCTGAGATACGGTATCTACAACTTCCGCGATAGATACTTCTTCTTCTTTGGGTGTGAGGAAATGGGCTGTGTGGGGTGTCGGGGTTCTGTGCTGGTGGTAATGTGTGTGAATTTTTTTTTATTAAAATCTTGTTGCACCTTACTCTCCTCCAGTAAATCACAACGGTTCAGCACACCCCTCTTCTCAGCATCCATGTTGGATAACACGTCGACAGTGTGAGCTTGATCGTAACGTATACTTGACACCATACTGGGATCATTTTCTTAGTCATAACTAGCCAAACAGTTTGCCTAACAATGGATAAGCAGTAGTATAGGGAGTAGTTTGGTCTTGAGGAGAAGCCTCATTAAGCCCCATTTGGCGAATAAACCCCACCTGACCTTTTTTAGGTCTTTTTGCCGGCCAAATTTAACTGATGGGGCTATTAGGCAGAAATGACTCATAGTACACTTGCCAAGGTGGCTCGAGCCGACCACGTTGAAATACACGGGCAATCCTTGCCTCCATATCCATGTACAAAGGAGGCTCTCGAGGCGCTTGAAAAACAAAACGCACTCGATCGTAAGTGCAAAGAGATATATGGAAGGCTTTAGTAACGGACTGGCACACAGAATCCGGGTCCAGCGCCTAGAAAAAAGAAGGATGAGCCGGTTCCAGCGCCTAGAAAGAAGAAAGATGTTCAAGTTCCAGCGTCTAGAAAGAACAATGGTCCGGTTCCAACTCCACGCATCAAGTTCAGGATGACTAAAAGAGCAGTTATATGAGTATGCATTTTCTCCAGAGCTACCCGACTTTCGGCTATCTTTTTTTCTGGTGCTCTATCTGGCACCACTTGCATTTTACCCTTTTCAGGTTTTGTTTTTAGCCGGCGGCAAGCATGTCTGTGTACACCACCATGAGAAATTCCTCCATCACTTACGCTGTTTTTCAAACAATGTTCTTAATTTAGAGGAAAAATGAAATGAGGCTATTACATGGCTAATCCTGGACATAAGTTTAAAAGCCAGGTAAACTCGGACCTACAATGGTCCTCCCGCCTACTATTCTGATTTCAGATCCACTGCAAGCCGCCTTGCTTATTTTTTATTACTTGAAGCAAGACGGCTGATTAAGGGTTCTTATTCGTCAAGAAATTATGCTGTATAAATCACAAATGGACACATATGTTTAAGTATCAACACGTTTGTGTTGGCACTTTTTTGAACATTTAAGAATAAGGTTGAGATTGCCAACTCAGCTTGTCGTCTCAAAAAGCTGAGTATGCGGACCTCGGTATGCTTCATAAATATGACCCATGAATATCAAGGTTAACAACGACGCATGGAAACCAAGAATAAACGCTTTAAAAAAACGTATCTAGTATAACATTTGATGGTTACAAGCAATATCACACCAAGGTATCATCGCATACATTACTTTCTTGGAGATAATACTTCCATTATTTTTCAGGTTCTCTCAGTTAGCCCACTATTATACATTTATTCATGCACTCAGTTGTTTAGAGCAAAGCGTTCTATTGTGTCAGCATTGGTGCTAACTGTAATATTTGTAAGGTGTATTGCAAATGACCATTGGGAAAATTAAGGTTAAAAGTGGTAGAACAAATACATTTTTACCTGAAGTCGATACTAATACGGAGATGTAGCTTAATCGTATTCAAATTTATAGTTTGAATAAAATAATCTCACCTGCACAGCAGCTACAAATGTAGACATCAAATAATAACGGTCAGCATGGAACCGGAAGTACAACAAGGTCGCACTCAATTTCCATGTCCAAGCACAGTTACGGTAAGAATTGGGGCTGAATTAGGTACGAAGTCTCCCCCTTGAGGTCGGCCCTTTTACGGCATCTATTAAAAATAGGTGGCGCTGCACCGCGGCGTCACGCAGTCTAGTGTGTGCTCCTGTTTTTCTGTCACTTTCCTCGTATTTTAGCCTTTGTTATGCTTGTACTTATAATGCAGTGTGTGGATAAGACCGTCTACAACATCTTTTAATCAACGGATACATCTGAATCAGCTGCCCACGAAGACGTTGTGTTTTTCCCGCTGCTCAACTACGTGCTTCGTTTCTCGGAAAGCCACGTGCTTTGCCTGGTCCTGTTTCCCAGTGACTTTCGCACTCTTCGACCTTGGAAACTACAACAACGTCACCAGACGACCAGCTGTCTTTCTGACCACCACATCAATATGTAACGTGAGTTGCCGATCATGTGACTACCGTGTGCAAATAAAGCATATGCTGTCCTACACCAGGAAGGAGCTGGTCGACATCTGCGGGTCACTGCCTCTTCATCACAGCACCCGTCTTCCATCGCCATCTGGAATTTTCCTGCCAAAACATCGTCAGCTCAGAAAGAGAGGTAGGAAAGGCGGCGCTCGTGCTAGAGTGAATAGAAGAGGTTTTAGAGTTCCTCTTTCTTCCCTTATAATTCAAAATTGTCAGTCCATCAACAACAAAACTGATGAACTTAATGGAAAAATCAAATTTGTACCCGAATTTCGGAATTGCTGTGCTATTTGTTACGTTGAGACATGGCTGAAACCAGCTACTCCCGACCGCCAAATTGAACCTGATGGCTTCAAAGTCTTCCGTGGTGATCGCACGGCAGATTCCTGTGAATCCGGAGGTCTGTGCATCTTTGTAAACACTGCATGGTCGACAAATTCAACTGTGAGACAGCATCTATGTACTCCACACCTTGAGGTGCTTGTGGTGACAAGCAGACCGTTCTATCTACCACTTGAGATCCCATGTATTATTTTCATATATGTGTATCTGCCAAATGGATACCATAAGGACTCAGTGGAACAGATCTTTGACATCGTTTCCAGTAACGAACAGCACAAACCAGAGGCTGCCATCATTCTCTTAGGTGACACTATTGGTGTAAATTTCAGGCTTCCACGCTATAAACAATACATCACATGCAACACCAGGAAGAATTCTCGTATGGAATTGTGCTACTTCAACTACCCAAACGCGTACAACAAATGCTACCGGAGATCTCCTCTCGGAATATCCGACCATGACTCGATAGTATTGCTACCTACGTACAAACATAAACTCAAGCAAAGTAAACCAACAGTCAAACAAATCAAACTATGGGATAGCGATGTTGAAGATACCGTCAAAGGATGCTTTGAATGTACTGATTGGGATATCTTCTTCGACAGCTCTGATTCAATCGATGAAGTTGTCGACATTGTATCAGACTATGTGAACTTTGTGTAGACAATATAGTGTCTTCCAAGAGTATTAAATCATATGCCAACAACAAACCTTGGATCACAAAAGAGATTAGAGACAAAATACACAAGAAAAATACCCTCAAAACATCGGTAAATAGATCTATCCTTAGACAACATCAACAAGAACTTGACAGTGCAATTGGAAAAAGCAAACAAGCATACCAAGTCCAAACTAGAGGGTTTAGAGGGTTACTTTAAAGTCAATCGCACCAAAGAAGCCTGACATGGCCTAAACAAAATCATTGGTCACAAAACAAAAGGTGTCAATACTATTGATGCTAGTAATTCGAATATCGGTGTTAAACTTAACTATTTCTACGCACGATTTGACACAAATTATCACTCTCATGCTGTTCAGGATCTGAGGGATTTCTTATCATGGTCATTCAATGCTGATTACGCCCTCACACAAACAGCTCATGTATTGAGAGAATTCAAATCACTCATCTGTAATAAGGCATGTGGCCCTGACAACATCTCACCTCGAACACTGAAATTATGTGCAGAACAACTTGCACCCGTCTACTCGAGGCTCTTTAACCAAGCATATGCCACTCATATCATTTAGAAAACGGCAAAAGTTATTCCAGTTCCCAAGAATCCCAACCCCGTTGAACTAAATGACTAGAGGCCAATAGCGCTAACTTCCGTCCCATTCAAATGTTTTGAAAGGATTGTATTAAACCAACTCTTAACTCAAGTTGACAATAATTTGGACAGTCACCAATTTGCCCACAGGAAGGAACGCTCTGTTGTGGATGCCACAACTTGTTTTGTAGACACTATTACTAAACATTTAGAGAAAAAGAACGTCTACGATAGATCTCTTTTCATTGACTTCAGCAGTGCCTTCAATACTATCATACCACATGTACTTGCAAAGAAACTGATTGATCTCAATGTTTCCACTAATGTATAAAAATTTATTCTAGATTTTCTCTCTGAAAGGAAGCAGTATGTATATGTGAACGGAAAAACATCATCTGTAGTTGTGTTAAATATTGGTTCACCACAGGGTTGTGTGCTTTCGGCCGTACTATTTATACTTTATATAAATGATCTCATTCATAAACATGACAATTGTTACATCTTAAAATGTGCTGATGATACTGTTATCATAGGCTTAATTTTACAGGATAATGAGCAGGATTATATCAATGAAGTGAAGGACATTATTGAAAGTTGTAATGTACATAATCTACTTCTAAATGTCAAAAAAAAAACAAAGAACTAGTTCTCGATTTCAGAAAAAATCAAAGATGCCATAAGCAACTGAACATCGAAGGGTCAGAAGCTGAGATTGTTCACTCCTATAAATATTTAGGCACCATCATTGACGACCAACTGTCATGGTCTCTGAACATAGATAAGGTCTACAGTAAATGACGACAACGACTATATTTCCTACGTCTTTTGAAATCGTTCGGTGTTCGTTGATGAGTCACGATATTTGTAGTTTTGATATATTGTATGTAAACTATGTCGTTAGAAAAGTGGAAAGCATAATGTCTAACGCTGATCACCCTCTGAATAGCTTATATACAACCATGAGATCAAACAAGCGGCTGGGAGCCATCTCATGCCGCACAAAACGATATCAACATAGTTTTGTGCCATACTCGATTCATGTTTTTAAAAATGTCTAATTAGCCTGCACTGTGTCTATGTATAATGTCTCGTATGTAACCATATGTCAGTGTTTGTTTGTAGACTGTAAAGCAAATTCTTGAATCGGGCTAATAAATTATCTTATCTCTTTAAAAAAATGACATATAATGCACAATTATGTAACACTGACACAATTTGGTATTCCCGTTAATTTAAATAAATCCTGACGAGGTAGCTAGGAGAGTCTTAGAATGTATACCCGGCGTTATTAACGCTCGTCTTCCAGCGCTACTGCTAATGATAATTTTATTGCCAGGTGCTACTGAGCGTGAAAATATTATTTCGACGCTTTGGATGAATATGCGTTTGCGTAGAAATTATTAACGACTAACCATGCTTTCTTTCCATTCTTCGTCAAAGTGAAAAGCGTGAAAGCCTCAAATCTAACAATGGTAGACGTATTGGTAATTGTTCCTTTGCATTGTGTTTGACATTCCACTAAGGCCATATAAATCTGTCGGTAAAGAAATGAGTTTCGATTCGGTCGCAATAGGCCCTGTTGTCAACTCACTAATCTTTTGCATGACACCTTTTATTCTAACTTGCCTAATTTTATTATCATTTTATAGCGACCCACATAGAACCTACAGGTGCATCTCGTAAAGAGGCATTCATATTTATTGCTTCGTAACCGAGGCAGAGTTAGCTTACCGATGATGATTTACTATATGAAAGCTAATAGCTCCAGTAAGTCTGGATATTTGTTTGTGCATGGAAACAAGTTGCATAAAAGTTACCGTGACAGTGCTTCCGGTCGCCATGTGCAACTGGACAGTGCCTTTCAGTGTTCAATACAACCAATTTTGTGTGTGCCGCCCTTCTGTTTCTATTTTCATCTAGGAAAACCATAAATTTCTTCTCGTTGAGCATAGGACCCGGTTATATATATATATATATATATATATATATATATATATATATATATATATATATATATATATATATATATATATATATATATATATATATATATATATATATATATATATATATATATATATATATATATATATATATATATATATATATATATATATATATATATATATATATGTACAAATATATGTATATATATATATAGCTCTCACACGCCACTGATGACAACTATCAAGCCACGACCTCATTTGCAGTGCCTGCTCTTATATTTCGTGCTAGCATATCAACCAAAGATGCAGAAGTCGGCTTCTGCCATCTTGAATTTTTTAGATAACAGTAACTTATCATCCTCAGCACAGCCTATCTTTCTCGTTTTGGCGTTGTGCTTACGAATGAGCTCCATTCGTTGCACTAGCATTAGTTCTCTCTTGTCAAATGACATAATTTCGAAAACGCTATAGGGTTTGCAAAATATTTAGTTGTAGATTGTCGCCCCTCCGCAAGTTTAGCTAAAAAAGAACGCAGTGACACTTTATAAACCATCCGAGTATACTTTACTCAACAGAGCCATACCAACAAGGTACATAGTTGTTCTTGGGACCAAATTCAATACATTGAGAATACCAATCTATAATATTCGCACTTATATTGTCACCCAATGACTATGAGCATAGTGTTTTATGTAGTGTGCTTGCTCTGCTATTACGCAATGGAGAAATCTTGGCCATTTTAGATCTCACAATATCGTGTGCTAATGAATTGCTAGTTTTGATGTCACAAACAAAGCATGGTCGAATAGTCATGAAGAGCATGTTGGGTTTATATGGCCGCGCTGAATATCAGATGGCTCTTTAGTTTTCAGGTTTTACACATTCACTTTTGCAACATTTTGTTACACTTTTTATGGCCCAAAAGCGTCTCAGTTGGCTTATTCAGTCTATCATGAGGTCACGTGCTGATGAAATAATATCATGCGCCATATGACGGAATCACGTTCACGGGCGCGATTCACCATGCATTCCTATACTAGTTGAAGCATACAGGCTGTAGTTTTTAAAGAACCCTTCCGAACGGCGCAATATCCTCTTCGAATTCTGTCGCCCGATTTCGATGGGAGGAGCACTAAGTGTAGTTTTGTTTGTGTATTATTGCATTAGGGACATGCTCCAGATGCATGGAGCGTGTTACTGATCATATGCAGATGTAGTATTACACCACACTAACAATTTGTTAACGACATAGTACAACATGATTTAGCTCATAAATATTGTCGAATGAGCATTGCATAAAAAGTTTTCTGAATCATTGTGGTAACAGCCTTAGCTAGCTTAGTTCTTGCGGACCGACAGAAACATCGTGGCGCGAATAATTGGGAAGGCTTGCTTCTCTTGGCCAATGATCATTGACCTGTGATGCGCATTTGTTGTACAACTATATTCACTTAACGCAGGCGGCTATCTGACTTTATTTTGGAGTGAAAATGCTTTTACTCCGTGAATATTGCTGCCTGTGGTATCTTTGTCCACTGCAAGAAATAGGGAAATTACATCGTTTCATCAGTAATGTTGATGTTAACAGTATTCAACAGATGTTAACATTTGAGATTTGTCCATAGCCTATCTTTGATAATGTAACGCAAGCATCGTTAACGTGAGTCATATTCGGCCTGAACATACTAACCCGTTACTGACGCTACAAGGTTATGACCGTGAATCAAGTGCTTGTGCTTTGTTGCATCTTCTTTCGTTAGAAAGGAGCACCAGCCTACAGGTCGACCTCGGGAGGCAACACAGCTGGTGTGTACCGTTTCAATAGTTAATTCTAATATCAGCATCCACATT
Organism: Urechis unicinctus; assembly: GCA_034190875.2. Classification (NCBI taxonomy): domain Eukaryota; kingdom Metazoa; phylum Annelida; class Polychaeta; order Xenopneusta; family Urechidae; genus Urechis; species Urechis unicinctus. The sequence goes on from CM067345.1 coordinate 8,320,157, forward strand.
ATGCCCTAATGTAATGACGCAGGTGAGGTATAGTTCACATGATGTCATATGGATGGTCATTAAGGTATCCTTTCGCTACCCTAGCGATAATCTTACTACTAGAAATACTGATCAGATCATATGTGCTAGGGGAGATTACTAACTAGTCATACAATTGTTCTCTTCAAACACACTTTTGTCGTTCCGATTCAGCCAATTCCAAGTCACAATCGCTAATAAACTGAGATGGCGTTGTACAATTTGTCATGCTTAGAAATGCATACATAGTTGCAAAGCTATCAATTTTATCTGGCATGCATTAACTACCTTATTCGCTTATGTTAGGGTTATCACACGGGTACATTGTTGAGCGGAAGAGATGCTTTAAGCAGAAAGCGGATTTCATGATTGTTACAATAAATTATATGCTTCGTCAATTGCCACATGCAACGCAGTCACATGCTGATGGTGTGGTTCTACGTCTTACCAAAGTAGTTTTATAACTACAAAAATGTGACACGTTGAGAACATAATTGTTTTATATTCCAATATTGTTGCTGCATTGATCCCATCGACAGCAAAATTAGCCACGTTCATAGACTGACAGTCCTGCTAGACCGATCAGGAGTTCAATTCATGCTGCCATGATATTTATATGGATATAAAAGATAAGTCGTTGTATTAACATGACTCACATAAGCTTTTTATTGGAACTGGAGACGCGCAATCATCACCGATACATCGACTTAAGCGCCCTGAAAGCTTTCCCTAAAGCTATCGTTCATACATGTGTGAATTGCAAATAAATCGGTCGAGTAATTCAGCACAGAAAATCGTGACAACATTATTGCAAAACATGTTTTGGTGATGTGTGTAGGGCTACAATGTAGTCATTAGATGTACGTGCTCAGCAAAAGGGTAATTTATATCTTTTCTCGTACAAATCTCAAAAATATTATATGACGAATATCGGTTTATCTTTTGTAGATCTGTGACTTTTATGTAAGCACGGCTCAAACAATATTTTTTCATAATCATGCGCAACTGTTTGATGACTGCAGAGAGTTAAATAATTGACCGGACCCTTTGGAAGCTTACTCTCACTAGAACTAGCACACATTATCTTACACTGCTGCCTGAATAAATTGCTAATCGATTTCTACGGGAAAAGACACCTGTACCCATTACAAGTACATCATGAATATAAGTCACGGATATTGTCCACATAAATGTACTCCATAACAGAACAGGATAGAGACATGGTCACATATTGCCTGTTAGTTCTTAATATATGCTAATTGACCATCCTAAGATATCCCTAATGGCGATATTGGTGAAAGGAGCATATATTTATTAGTAGCATTTCGCATCGCTTTGTCATGCCAGAACTTGCCTTTCCGGATGGCCACGTAACGTTATGATGAACCGTCTCATCCGGATGCACTTACCCGAAAAGCATTCATTTGTAGAACGTTGATGATGCAGATTCACGTCCATATACACGTCTATTTCATTCTCAATCTGCACTTACCCGAAAAGCATTCATTTGTCCTAGATAGTTGAGGTGGGCTTTATTGAGGTGTCTGTCATGGGGCTTTATTCACCTCTCAAAAGGTCATGTTATGGGGGGCAAATTTGCCAGACGTGAATATACATCGATAGATATTTCTCTGGGTCGTTCTTGAATATTAATGAGCAGAAATATTAAGTCGACGTTTGAAATTCCTTTATAGTTTGTTGCTTACCACAAATGAATCCAAGGCGATAAATTAGCCGCTAATGCACAATGGTAGGTGACAAACAGCGGCATGCGATAATGCCGTCAATGACATACCAGCAGCAAGTTATATCAGCGCGTACAATCATTAAGAACACGGAAAACGAGCCGAAGAGCTGAAAAATCGAGCTCATTTTGGTGAAACCCTTTCATGTATTGTGGAAAAAAAACAGTCATGCGATTGGGCAATATTTGCCATACGGTGAAAATCATTCCACATTCGAAAATCGATTATCCATACATGTTTCTACACGGGTTTGTGATTTTCGCATGTCTTTATAGTAATAGGTCATCAGATAGTAATATGGCAGGCCAAGAAGAGCAATTAATGCTGCCATCGGCGCAATGAAAGGACCATCGTGAAATATGCTCACGTATTCTTAAGACGTAGATGTCTGATTGTGTGTGATATTTTTTCATCCCCATAATCAGCGCACTTGCCTCTATTGCAGCTCGCTGTACACCATAAACACTCATATGAATAAGATAAAGCAGGCTGCATCTTCGGTACAATTTACTAAGAGGAACACCATGGTTTCAGATTTGGGTTATTTGAAAAATTTCTCGTTATCTTTTAAACACTGCAGATACATGCTCAGTTACAAAAAGATTTCGAGTAATTTGATAATAATCTTAATTTGTAAATTGAATGTCAAACTGAAAAAACAGGAACAAAACAGGAATGGCGACCTGATTATTACTGCCCAAAATGTAACGTTCATGGGCTTACGCAATTCTCCGCGGTGATGTTAGAGGAAAAGAGAAATTGGTGCAGTGTACATTCGAAACACAATTTGCCATGCCCATGTATACATTGAAATGGTCAGCAGGATGCAATATATCTAATAGCGTCAGCACCTTCATTCACCTTAGAGCATATGCAATGCCTTACACCTGGCACTGTAGAGTTGACGTGCTCATTTGAGGCTCTCAAAACACCAATTCCCGTCTTCTGCCACCATAGCTGTCAGTCCGAAAGGTATGCAGGCTGACATGGCTCTACAACAGCATGCAACATTTGCAGACTCAACATATCAATACATGTGACATCATAAGCTTATTCATAGCATCCACTAGATTCCAGAATGTGGTTATATTTGAGACGAATCTCCATGGATATAAGAATCTCATTTGACCTTGACAGCGGACAGCTCTTCTAGCCGTCCTTACATGAGTTGACCTATGCTCTCAAGGATACTGATACACTAGAGGTCGTGTCAACTAAATATAGATGGTTACCTCCTAGATGGAATCGCACATAAATTGTGACACAATTCTGAATTTTCCTGTGCTGGTTTTTATTATGTCTTTAATTAAAGTTTAAGATTCAATATGCTATGATTAAAGATTATTCATTAACAACGCATTGCTTAAACCGAATGTGGATCTTTCGATTGCATATCACCTATCTATCGGTAAAATTGTATCTCTATATTGAATATTACTTCATGCAAATATCCTCTCAAAGTAATCAAACGTGGACGATACGGATCATAGCACTACCTTTACAATAAGGCTTTGCCCAGTATATTGGCGGATATTGCAGTGCCAAACGAAGACGGATCGTTTCAGGCTACATGCATTTACGTGTATTTGCGCAATATCACGATATTGACACAGATGTTTGATGTATTCTAACCGATAAGAAACAGTGTTTTGCCATCTAAGAATATAAAAAGACGTAAAAAATGTCAATGAGTGGTCACTGTATACCTTTTTCGAGCCATTGTTTGTTCAAGCCGTCACCAACGCTCTCCGTTATGGCTCCTCTATGTCTTATTGCAACCTTTAACCGCTTTTAGCACTTGTCCTCCGCACCTCGCGTTGGTTTCTTACGCGCAATTTATATCTCTCACGAGTAGTCCAATGGTCTATATTGCATTAGTCATTGAAGATTTAGAAGCTATGGTGCATTGACGAGAAAAGACGGAATGTGGTCTTTGACGAAACTACTATTATAGTGGCTCCAAATAGGTTCGAATGCCTCAATGCTACATTCAATCACACAATTTAACCAGGAGAATGGGTTAAGCTTTGGTTACTGCTGTTGACAGGCTACGTGGCTACATGGCTATGTGATGAACATATGATGTTCATATGAACGGTGCGGTAAACGCCCTCAATCGCACATAATAGATGGGGCTTTGCAGATGACTTATATATGTCAACAGGTACTCTATTGAAGTGGTACTGAGGGCATGCTTAACTTGCTTAAAAGACCGAATATTTCTTTCTAACGACAATCATTGTCTAAGTAAATGGCAAAATCGACGCTATATTCTTACAGCTCGATTGCACCATGAGTTATCCGTTAGTCACAGACGGTATTTCCTTTTAGCAACGCTTTGCAGATAATTAATGAGGCCTGTTCGACATTTATCCGTCTATATATCTTGTGATATCCGCGTCACGGGAAACCAGTCAGGTTTTCACCTCTTGGCAAATAGGACATGCATCATGCAGGTATCGATTCACATGTTTCTAAACACATTAAGGTAGGATATCCCGTCATGCACCGTACCACTATTCCAAGTCATCAGTTGTTCGGTTCGGTGACTCGCTTAAGGAAATGTCTGATAAAGTTGATATCCCATATAATAGGCCACTTTGTATGTGACTGCCATGCTTACAACCTTGTTTTATTGTCCTCCAAATAGTCGTTCACTGCCAGCTAAACGGCTACTTAGTGACGTGCATTTTTATTTCGAACATTATTAACTCGCTGGAAAGCATAGGGCTTCTATTAATCCCAGCCTTAGCAATCAGATAGTTAGCCGAGGAGGGTCAATTTATAGCAGCGCGTTAAACATAAAATGAACAGCGTATGCTGGCAGTTGTCCCATTTGTAGACTAAAAAGCAAAACAGCAGTAACTACATCATCCTATGCGACAGGTCACAAAACGCTACTTAGCACAAATTGACCTTGAATATAGGCGACTATATTTCGCAGTCAATTGGACATATTTTTATGAAGAACTGGCTAAGCACATTTACTATTTTTATGGAAGCCGTTTCGATGTCATGTGATTACTTTAAAATGGGCATTTATTGTATAATTAAAAAGGGAATGTCACTCATCTACAAGTGAATAGCGTCATTGTTCAGACCTAGCATACTTCAGAGTTTTTGTGCTGTTTACCACATGCCAATGCGACGAGTTTTATAGGTTGGCGGCATTCCACTGTCATTTGCAAGACGCAAAATAAATATGGCTTTCAGAAATCGGTGCATTCCAAGCATAGTAGGATTGCTAGGGTTTGGAATGCGCATGTTCAACAACTTTTATAAAAGATGCCCGAATAAAACCCCAGGACGACGATTACACTGCAGATGACTGCTGATGACCATTGGCAAGGCACCTATGGACCCACCGTATTTTTAGGCCTGGTAACCTATCACGGAGATAGTGAGTGGCTATCGTCGTGAATGTAATGGTTTCTAGCCCAGACTTGGCTAGCATTGCGAAAGCGATGAGACATAATAAAGAACAGTCGTATGCCGTTAGAGCCTTGACAAGGAAGCGCCCGCCATCAAATGAATGTACATTGCCAGCTTATAGTGTTATTACAAGAGTTCTTAAATACATTGGATGCATATAACGTAAACGATGGCTTAATATGATATCAATTATACATTGCACCCAGCGCTGATCGATGGCAATTATTCATGTATGTGTCAAATAAGATTAATACCGAACTTGCGTGTGATTCACTTATGTACAATTACGTTGAGTTTAAGCAACATCAAGATAAATTTCCATTATTTTGACAAAGAATGATGTCGCCCTGAACAGCTAATCTACTCTCGTTGCGAACGCACCATGCCTAGCCCCCTAGCATGCCCTTCACAAGCGACCAGATTGCGGCGTCCCGGGCGTGGTATACGGTGGTTGTGCTCGGGTAGCGTAGGATTGGGAAGGGGTTGGTTTGAGTTGACCCTAACTCCCACAGCGTGCGTGTGCATTGTGTGTGTGTTTGTGTATGTGTATTGTGTATGTGTGTGTTTGTGTGTATTGCGTGTGTGTGCTTGTATGCGTGTGTACGTGTGCATGTGTGTCCGCAGCTCCACAGGGGATCAGTGCTCCGTGGTCTTGGCTCAGCATCCGTCAGTTGAGGGGAATAGAGAACCCGCTCAACTTACAATGGAAATAAAGTGTAATTGAATGCTTAAAGATCAAATATCGTGCTTTCTATGCATATACCCATCCTCTCCTCTTTCACCTGTAGTAAATGTACTACAAATACAGAGTTTTAAGGGAGCAAAAGCTGCTGCTGACTGACTGAGGCCATAATTCTCTCCTGCTTTTGAGCGATGCCTAATTGGTACTGCGCACGGTTGTGAGAATAAGATCATCACCATCTAACATGTCACCAAGCTTAATCATTAAACCGATTTGACGGCCTATGTCCTCGCCAAAAGTAACCACTTTGATAATGCGACTATTCTCGAAGACACCATCGGTACTGAAGAATGCATGACCCTTTTGAATTTAACGGAAATATCGATTTGATTGTGTTTACCTACCAAAAAGGTAATGCAGGGTCTTGAGTTACCTGCCAATACGTGGTCTACTATATAGGTGACGCCTTAGATTTTGAATGACAAAGAAGGCGCACTGTGTACTCCGACAATATCAATTAGATACCTAATAAGGGCATTGGTTGAGAGATACAATCTGATATCCCGCTCATCCATTATTAAAGTTGTTGACAAGGATGACAACAGTATAATCTTAGTAATGCGTGTACCGTCACTGGAAATTGGAGTTAACATTTTCCAAGAAGACAACAGCCAGGCGACTCAGACACAAAAACATAAACTTACAAAAGCTGATGTCGAAACTGTGATCATGATAAGCTGAAAATGCCTCATAGCATGTCAGTGTAATGCCACGCTAAACGTAAGCTCATTTGTTTCATCACAGCTAAATGCTCACTGGTCGGCTGATATTTTTTACCCTGACCGGCTTGTTTTATTGGACGGATATCCGCAACAAACAATGCAATTGGTTTAACAATACATCGGTTGCTAAATAAAGCCAAATCCGACCAATCAGGGGCATGAATTGGGTAGAGACATTGCCTAACCCAGCGGATTGATACAGATCACATTCGTATCCAAGCGATAGAGGAGCAGCCACCGAAGTTTGCAAAGTTTTACATATAAACACAAGAAACGTAACATACGCGAGTTACAGCGAAAATTCGTATGATTGCAGAACCGAGGGTGTACTATGCTTATTAGCGGTTTAGCCAGTTTAATTTAACTTGGATCAATGTAAGCGTCTGTGTATAACGCGGCTGTACTGAAAGTTTATAGCATGTACGTTCTCAGATGTGTCTACCGATTTCCGCATAGATTTGCACACAAGCGACGTGGTATATAGGTGTGAGATAGCGCAGGGGTCTCAATCGAGAGACGATATTCTTGTTCTCATGGCTGTGAAGACGTGAATGTTACAAAGTTCTAACGATGCATGGTAGAAATGATATTCAAATGCACATAGACATATGATATGCTTTGCGTAGTAGATATATAATATGCATAATGAGAACCATGCCACACTTGTATAGTTCCTTATTATTTATGGCGGAGTCACCAGAGCTATGTCAAGATCAGTAAAAGGATTTACAAAAAGTCGGGTTGGGCGCAGCTATGATGAATCGTTCGAAAAAAGTGCAACAATCCTTTCAACGATTCAGCAATGGATGAAATGCAGCGAATGCTTAAGCCGCATTTATCACATCTCTTGCAAATATATGTTGAATGCCATTGCGCCAATAACAGCAATTAACAAATATATTTTGTGACTTAGGGTTCGGCTGTCGAGCAGAATAACTGTTGTTGGCCCAATGACCTTAGTCCTGTACAGTTGACCTGGCCAAAGATTGCTGTGCAGGATGAAAATAAGAAAGGGCACGTTTACCATTTGTGTAATATTTAAATATACTCACACCACTTATCATATTCTATTAGACACCGTTATATATGATGATTGAAATGTGGAAAATGCACACATAGTCGGTAGGAATGATGTGACATTATCGCATAAGATATGCGTTCGAACCCATCCACCCCACCCACTAACTACGCAACGTACTTCATGAGACAATTAAACCTATAGTTGTCCTTTTCACTGTGTTAAACTGTGACAGCATCAATCACCTGAACTATAGGACAGTGAAGGTAACAAGGTATGCGAATGTGCATATTAGCCGGGAAAAACACATGACACTCTGACACGAATAGTGGCAATTGCAGTTCTACGAGTTACAAGCTAACCTACCATATACGATTCCGTATGAGCTGCTTTAGTACAAACACGGACTATCCGGCTGCTACATATGACTGCCGTGATCACTGGATACCCATGACTGTTATTTAATACAGTCACACACACTATTCAATAACCGATGAAAATAACGGAGGCGTGTGTTCACCGAAAATCACCTTCTCGGCGCAAGGCAATTTCTTGTGAAGCACTTGGCTGACAATACAATGAATCACTGAGTTAGTATCATAAATTTCAATGGGTTGTATGGGGTGCTCCATTGCATGCGAACATACATTTTTAATGCCGCTTTGGCTCGATCATGAAAGCATTAACATGTATGCATTGAACATTGCCTGTCTATGTTATTTCTTACTATGGACTGACGGGTTGACGGTCATTGCATTCTGATTTCGCTGAATGAACAATGTAATTAAATCTTTGCATCGGGACGTCAATCATTCGGTGTCTCTTGGGCCGTATGCTTAGAGGTTATGTACGCTAAACATTTGCTGCCAGTCATACGGTGGAGAACACCTTCTTGGTCATTTCAGACATGCATATTTCTATGGCAAGGTTCGGAAGCTTGAATTGACAGATCGTTCTTACAAAGCTGTATAAACCAAATCAAGAGGCTAAACTATGCATACGTGATGGGGACTTCTATAAGTGATAGATTACGCTGAACCATCCATCTTCGCGAGTTTCTAAGACATAAACGGAAATATTATGGAGGAGCTTCATTCCAGTATTGAACCAAGAAGAGGTCACAGTGCCCTGAATTACGCAACCAATGTAAACACAAAGTATAAGCGACACCTAAAGACGCCCTAAGTATGTACGATTAGTTCCACCTCATACTTCTAGATGCTTGTGCTAAGACATAAAACGCATATTAACTGATAACATCGCCGACATTGGTCATGGTTATATGTGAAAGGAGAAACAGAACAATATCGTGTTTAAGTTGTGCATCAGTTACACTAAACTAAGATAATAAATGTTGATGCAGCCAAACGTGTGACTATTTGATATGCCAATAATAATTGGAAGTAAAAAGCTGAGACTTCGGTATACATCCTAATTTATGATGTGATGAGGAGAAAAATGCGCAAAATTTGAGCTGATGGAAGCCCTTGCTGACCCGTTTCTTTTCAGCCGGGATTAAGCCTTCAGTGCAATATGGGCATGTTACTCCAGTGTATTAGATTTGATGCGCCTGAGAGGTTGGGTGCGGACGAGGAGTGCATTAAAAGTGCCATCCTAGTGTCTGACGAGCATCATATAGTTTAAGAGACAAAAGAGCAATTACTGACAGAGACAATGGGTCTTTCAATCACGGTGGTCCTGTAATTGATTCCAGTTTTCGGACAGTTATTCTATAAAATCTCGCGGTACGGATAGCATGTATTACGTTATAAGATGCGTAGTGGCAATAAAACATATACATTTGACTTTCACTTGTTTGTGATGCTGTATAAATAGAAATTGTGTTATGTTTCGACGCATACTACGTCAACAAAGCTAAGGCTGAAAAAAAGAAATCATCAGCATCAAAATAAATGCAACACAAATCAGCATGTTTTCACCATTCGCATCCTTAATGGGTAGCCACTCTCTGCCTCGAATTGTGCAAGTGCCCCAAGCGTGATAAACGAGTCTACAACGCTGTACTGTTGCTACCAAAAGCGGTACTGAGTGCGCTTAGTTAAGCCAGATTGTTCACTCTCTCGTATTTGACAACAGAAGGCCAAGTTCCAAAGTCAAACCAACCTGATACATGATTATTTGAAATCGGAACACATAACACCTTATAGCCTTGGTTTGTATCAGTCAAGCAGTGAATATATGAGGAGAGAAGTTGAAAGAATGTATATAGGTAACCATTTGTCATCATAAAGGTCTTGGGATTTTTATAATGCACCTAGCTACATCTAGCATGCATTAGCATATGTTGATATTTTCTTTGATTAGGATGGACAATATCATACAATAGCTATAATATGAGGAGTATTGATGACTAGTTGTCAGCCTTACGTTTGCTAATTGCATAAGAACTGTTATAACCGGAATATAGTTTTCCGGGATAACGATCAATACTATAAACGATGGATATCGTTGAGAAGAACATTTTAACGGAATGGCCAAAAGTCATCCTCTTTGCGATGGAATGGTAGTGGTGAGGTTTGGGATTGAACGTCACTTTCAACAACAAAGTGACATCGCGACGGTGGTGGATGAGGATGATTGTGATGCTTGGGCAGCTCCCCTAAAGGGACAGGTCCAACTTGGCCCAAACCTGTTGCCCACAATGGACTGCGAAACCCATGCCCCCATGCCGAAGATCCAGCATGCTACTATTAATCTACCGAGTCGGATTCATCCCCGTATAGAGATTAGACCGCCATTAAACCTGATCGTCACGTTTTCATCCCTCGGTATCGAACCCTCCGGCTATAGGTTGATAGGCGACATAATACATGACTATGACAAGGGAACCGCGTCTCTACCAGACTGCGTCTCTACCGGACTGCGTCTCTACCGGACTGCGTCTCTACCGGACCGCGTCTCTACTGGACTGCGTCTCTACCGGACTACGTCTCTACCTTATTCCCGTCATGATAGGCTATGACTTGGTGACTCATCACCACGCATGGTATGGAATGGCGTGGGCAAGAGTATGCATAATAACAATAATCTCGTTAAATATCTGCTCTGAGCAGAATCATATAGGGAATGATTCTGTGTGCCTGAAATATGTATAGCACAGTCATAGTGTCTGTGGAACGAACGGTTTCGACTAATGTGTTTACCCACACAATGATGGCTACAAATATCGCCACAGCATTTCTATTGTAGGCATAGACGGCTGCCAATAATTGAGTCCAAACGCGTATTACCTACGCATTTTAATTTCTCAGAATGTTTTACAAGTAATTGGACATTGTTTGGCAATAATAACCAATTTTATTCATCATTGAAGTGCTATTAAACCTTATTGATTAATTAAGCAATGTGTTCACATATTATGTAAGCCGCTTCATTGCTTCATATAGCGTATAAACAGCAACATCAATCACCAACACAACAAACAATTAACCCCGACGACATATATACCAGCAATTGTCGTGAGCTTCTATTATCAGAGCTTCTATTATCCCTGTCGCAACCGCCTAGCTTATTATTTTCATTGATTTAAGTATTCTCATCAATCAGTCACATGCAGCCATTCAATTATAGCCAATAAGGAGGTAGGTGATGCAAACTAACCAATGTGAGAGTGGTCATGAGACGAGAACGAACTTGGTTCCTGTAAACGTAGCAGAAATATTGGGTCTTGCTCCTCATCACTTGGTTAGGACCGCGCTTTGAACATATATGATGGAGGTACAGATTTTGGCTATGTCAATGAAGAGTATATGTACCTATTACTAACATGTAATTTAATTTTTATACGACACCCGGTACGTCACAGATGCAACACGTGCGCAGAATATCAACTACTTTCATTAAAATATGTTCATTATATGCGGCTATCTGGCCTAGCGGTATACTAAAACACGTGACAACGCCTCGCCTTATATGGTTTGTGCCGATGTAAAACTGTATAATTAGAAAACAGTAAATAAACCAGCTAAATCACTATTGCCACCATTGCGATCAATTTATCTCTCATAATGGCAGGATAATATTCAGCGTGATAATGGTCGAATGAACAACGATTAGATACACTGCTCATTCATTATTGTATTTTCTAAAGCGAAATGTCTTCACCTTCTTACGGCGAGCCCATATGTCGCCTTAAATTAATATTACTCGCAAATCGTCTGTGTGCAGTGCAGTTATTAAGTTAGCACAGTGGCGTGATAAAAAGTTCAACACGTGGATAATTCCTGCATGATTATGAGTGTATTCAGTTTAGAATAGTACTGACAATTTGACTTGACCGCCACATCACGCGACAAAAAAATTTGGAATTGATGCAAGTATCTAAAATGGCGCCTACTGTGCAAAACGGAGCTTTGTACGCCTACACTGAGTTTCCTTTATCTGGTACAGTCATTTTTTTCAAAGGGTGCTTCGTTCAAATTATCCATAAATCCATGTTCGTCTCAGACAGCTCTCATACATTAATTATATAATTGCACTCGGAAGGCGGTAAACTGCTAGACTATGAGGCAGGATTATGAGGCCCAACACAAATGCTATGATTTTTGTTGAACCTTGTCACAGTGGCCCTATAATTCATAATATGTATATATGTATATTGTATTGTGTTGTACTGCAACATACTTCCTGACAACTGCGCCTCGATTTGTAAAAATTTTCGATGTTCTGTTTCGTCGACGGTCAGAAACGACGGATAGAGCATTATAGTAAACCGCATATCTAACTGCACTAGACTGTGTTGGGAATATATTTGTGGATTTTTACTAACATCCTATGTTTAATTACAGACATCATGATGTATCATGGAATCTTACACAATATTGTATCAGCGCTGTCTGTCGCTGGCACATTAACCCCATAGTCATATTATCTTTAATGTGCCTGCATCGTGTAAAGTAAGGAAAGCACACCGTCTAATAGCATACCATTTCATCCTTTCTGTTCTGCTTATAGACTATGGGAATATGTATCTGCATGCTATCGCCGTTGACCAACGGATCGCTTCTGCACTGCTAAATGTAGCAGATCATCTGCAAGGATCACAGACAAAGAATTACATTTGATGCCCATCTGTCACACTCGCGGTTATATATTTCAGCTCAAAGTAAATAACAACGTAAGTGTGTAATTCCATGAACAAACCATTATACATGCTACAATATACACAAAAGTAGATCGCTCGTTTCCAAATTGCGCAATTACTACCGCAAACAGTCAACGAATTCGCTGATTACATTGCCACCACGAGAGCGCTGATACAACACCAAACTCAGACTTGTCAAGATAAGCCTTCACTCCACTGAACAATAGTCAATGCCTACATGCTCAAAAAGCGATCGCTTGTTGTCATATGCATCCTGATAATTATTGTCTAAACATAACGTTGTGACGATGAATTTGGACCCGTATATGACACACTGTAGACTCCACAATACAAATACGCTGTTTCATAGTAATTTACATTGCGTGTCGTCCACGTGGGTGCTGACTCGGAGGCGAATACATGTGTGTGGTATAAAGTTGCACTTCAGCATTTAATAAACATACGTTTATTGAACGATACGTAATGATAGTATTCTGTAGGTGATATAAACAGCTTATTTCAAATTAGGTCGAATCTCATTTTGAATGAGTTGCGTATCCTTGGTTATTTAGAAGACTTGGCATAACACCTAACCTACCAATTCAGGGTTCGAATGGTTACCCAGCAACTATGCTGACCAATGTGTAACAAACGTGACAAATAGAATAAATAACTAAATTGGAGACATTCGTGGAAATGCTATTACCACCAATTGTGCCTCAAATCCATATCAAGCTCGACAATTAAATAGCCAGCGGAGGTTATGCAACAGAAACCTTAAGATACGATGCAATGTTGTGGCAGATGCAAACACGGCAAATGTACGCCGTACAATATGTATAAGAACGTAGTTAAAAGCTGTTGTCTGAACGTCAACAGATAAGTGCAGCTATGAAAATCGAAGATCAACTGGTGGTAATAGCATTTCCACGAATGTCTCCAATTTAGTTATTTATTCTATTTGTCACGTTTGTTACACATTGGTCAGCATAGTTGCTGTACTTTTCAGCATCCTTTTGCGTGACCGGCCTTACCACATTTTGTGATATTTAACATCATACAAATACCGGCTCTCGCGATCTTTCAATTTATATGCGTAGCTGTTGTGGCAATACCAGAAATGTAACTGGCCAATACACTTGCGAACAAAGGTTTTATTGATCATTCGGATCACGCCACTGACCTTGGCCTTTTTTCGTTTCGATCCCCATTCCGCGATGTTGGCGTCGTCATCGTGGACACGGATATTTGTGTTCTGCTTTTGTGAACCGTCTATTCGTCGTGCGATGTTGCCACTAGACCCAACTCAATGATCCGATTATCTATCATTGTTTGACTCAAACTACTTGATGCTGTGTTACAGAGTCAGTGGGTTTAGAGGAATTATCTGGCTGAAATCTCATTGTTATGCAACGCTACACGTAAGGCTGGTTAATGTAGTCACGACAACAAACGCTGAATAGGTAAGCCTTGTTTGCGAGGTCATACTGACTCTGTGAAGCTAGAGAGAGAGTGAGAGCATATATATAGAGAGAGATATATATATATAGATATATATATATATATATATATATATATATATATATATAGATAGATATATATATATATAGGATATATATATATATATATAGATATAGATATATATATAGAGAGATATATATATATATAGATATATATATATAATATATATATATATATATATATATATATATATATATATATATATATATCTATATATATATATATATATATATATATATATATATATATATATATATATATATATATATATATATATATATATATATATATATATATATATATATATATATATTCAAAACTGCACCCCATTGCATGAATGCACCTGTATTATATTCGAAGGTCGATTATGTCGTTATACCGAGTGCAGTATCTTGCGTATCTGTTGCAACTCAATGTGTATGCAGCTCACATCGGTAGGCGTTAGACATTGTGGAATTATCTCAAAAGGCCAGGCTATGTAATAACATCCAATTCACCATATGAATATGTGGCATATGTGCCCAGCATTATATAATTAATGTCATAGAGAGCCGTAGAGATGGTTGCTATCTATATTATTGATGAACCTTACTTTAAGTAATGGAACACGCATTATGTTCATTAGTGTTACTCATGACTGGCAATAAATTCTTGTTACTGATGACGAAAAGTGTTTGTGGTAATTATTGAATCTGGTTGGTTTGATATTGTAAAATTCCGTCTTTTACACATTTCAAAGGATGCTTGGTGGGCGCTTTCTCTTTGAAATGTAAACAGACCAAGAGCTCGATTGAGGTCATCATAACCGAAAACATTACCAAGTATCCGGATATCGGATATCTTACTTTACCTCGTGTAGACGAAGACACCAAACAAAAGTTGTTAAATGGAACCTGACAATAATGTCTTCAGTTTTCATTTCTTACACGGTCAGTATTTTATTAGTTTCAAACCTTAAATAAGTTGTATTAAATTGTGTGCTTAGGACAATAACTCACAGGTATATTTTAAAAGTGGATTTGACCTGTCCTAAGATAGTGTTTCCTTGCCTACCAGATAGGGATATCTGCAGTTTTTACCTGTGCTGGAAAATCTCATCTCACCTCCCCCCCTATACATGTAAGACGACGTGAATTACTTGTGACGTAAAGTTATCAACAATGAGACGTTACTTTCCCATCTACAGCAGCTGAATAACCCTTTTTTATATCAAAATGCATCATTTCGATAAGTTTGTATTTAAATATATATTTTAACGTGCAAGACAGTATGTAAAAAAAAGTTTCAACCATGAAATATTTGGATCACGTCGAAATATTCTTCACTCAAGGTAACTGTTGTGGCGGGAACGAGGCTGTGCCGAGTTCCCACGAAACTGTTACCCTCAGTGACGGATATTTCCATCTGAACCGCGTGCTCATGAAAGAAACTAATATGTAACCCAGTTAAGATGGATTTGCTATGTAAACCAGTTATTTTGTTATAATCCTACATTTATTGTCAAATGGCCGTGTTCAAATTATTGCATTTATAACATATAATACACATAATGTTGCACAGCAACAGTGTAGGGATCAGTGCTCGCCTCGCACCCGGGCATACCGGGTTTGATTAACCCGTCTGGCTGATTTTGTTTTTTATCTCTTTGCCTTGTAACAATCTTAGTTTTCAATATCATTATTTATTATTTTCGGTTTTTTGAATGTTTTTTGTAGCAAGCTGCAAACGCTCAACGGTTATTCCAGTCATGAGACTTAAATCTAAGTAAAATGTCATGATATATATGGCCTATGAAACAATCGTATTTGTACCAAATATACGCCAAAACACACAGTTAACATTCTAGGGTAACAAATCGTCGGGGGGAGAATGCACCCAGACCCCCTAGAATTCGGCCTACACATTAATTCCATCAAAGCTACGCCCCTGGAATACAAGCAGGATCTACATAACCGAAGGAAATGAGCATCACAATTAGATAATGACAACAGGGGAGATTTGATGATATACATGCTCTTGCTTAAATACCACATGTTCAATCATACAGTAAATAATCAATTCTGATATTAGAATCCCTGTTACAAAAGACCGATGAAACGTTTGACATGGAACGCAATCACCGAATCGAAAGTGCGACTCAGTTTAACAATGCGAAAGACATGACACAAGGCAGCATTGATTCTGTGCCTGCATGTGTGATGTTTTTGCCGCAGGGACGCCCAAGCGACTACGTCGCACATCCCAAAGCGAGTCAATTCATTAGAGACATAGTAACGCCTGCCAAATATTTGCTCTAAAAAAGGCGGAGGGAAAAAAGCGACATAAGACCAGTAAAATTCTGAGGTAATTTGGAGTTCAGGCTGTTTATCACAGCGGGTGTACGAGCATAGCATGCCTAAGCGAAACCAGTTTGCATTATAGGATGTCTGCTGAATCTCTACCGCAGCATTATGAGATTTCTAATTAAACTAGCTGTGCTTGTTACACAGCTGAATTGCGCATGAATTGAACGTTTTGTTGATTGCAACAGGCAGTGATAATATGCAGTCTGCAATTATTTGTTGTTGTTGTTGATTCCAAATTTAACGCTGTTCGGCTTCTTTTGGCAATGTACAGCGACTGCCTTTACAGTATATGAAGTTCAATTTTATGTACCGCAAGAGAGCCAATTCAATGGTTGGTATTATGCTGCATATATGCGTTCCAATTCGTTTAATCTCTACCTTATCATTACCGTTGCTTTTCGTACAAATATCAGAAAAAGGATGCATTAATTCAATACGTCCGTCGTTATTGTTGCGATGCACGTTATTTATACATCTTGTTCAACATATCTGTAGAAGTTAATTTAGACATAATATATAATTGTATGCGGTGGTATTGACGCTAATAGGTTACAGAAACAAACACCACTATCTTGTCCTCAACAGTCATCTAACCGGTGCTCCAACAGAATGCAGAGAGCTCCATCGTGCATATAACAGTGACTTCAACATGGACAATAATGACCACCTACACATATGGGAGTTATACTTCGACCTAGTTTTGAAACATAATAGTTTTTAAACATAATAGATCTCTTTGGGAACTTTAGTATGTTTTGGATAATTAACCGCAGTCTCTTCTGTTTACCTTTAAGAGTGACTGACGAAGCGACAAAACAGCTGGGCTGCCGTACTATGTATGTATACACTCTGTTTGAAAGAGCGAATATCTACATATGCCATAAATTAAACCCTATGTCGAAGTCGTTTTTGTAAGTACAATGATATGGATTTCCCTGATTGAGTCGCACGACTTATTATACGTTTACTGATTACGCACATACAAATTCGGAAACTTGTACACAGACGCCATGGCAATTTGTGGCAATCAACTCGGTGTGATCAGAGCATCCAACAACCCGCTTACAAAAGCAGTCAATGTGAAAAATACCACTGTCGCAATGTAAAGTCTTGCTTTCATCATGGGCTTATTGTTATTGCAGTACGTTTTGCGCTTGTCGACACACACTAACAATAATTGAAGGTGTATTTTCCGCTACCTTTTTCGACGAGATCTCAACCGTTTTGGCTTCTACATGCTACCAGATAGTTTATGCTCATATTGTCTGATTCAGCATTAATTTGGCTATAGAATGAAGCCAATAATTAGATGTAAGCTGGGGAAAGCCGTGATTTGTCTATCAACCCTTGAACAAGCTGTACGGCTGATATTTGGTTGTTGCGTTATAATAGTCAGGTTGACGAGGCAAGTGTTGTAAACCAGTGTGGCTTGCAACGCAAATGATCATCTTACTTTCTCTTATAAAGTTATATTTAGTAGCATAGAACTACCCTTGGTCGTAGTAATCACTCCAGAGTGCGCATCAAATGCCAACTGATTAGATTAGATTCACGCCAAAGTGGCAGGATTACTAACAATGATGCTGGACACATTTTTCGAACCCTAATGTTTGGTGTTTATATTCCCCGTCGTCTGGGGGTAGTACCAGATGCATTAAATGTTGTTTTCCATTGCTTGACGCATATTGGCGGGAAAAGTGAACCCCGACAGACACGGTGCAAGTTCCATTCATTAAGTGGCATTAAATCTCTACTGAACAATATTCATCTACCGGCTGACGTGCTATAAGTTATTGGTTAAAGCAGTACGCAGTTTTGCAGTCAATAGCTCGGTCGAACAGTTCTACTATTCCCCACCCGGTGCTACTAGCTCGAATTTGCGTGAAGTTGATCCGTCGTTGTCGTCACATGGCCAACATTTGACCACCTTTCTTGCTCAGTATCCAATTACAGATTTGCCAAGAGAATAACAGCTTTGGACGACATCAGTTGTACTCCTTTTATCCGACCAGAAGCGTGAATCATTAATAAATGTCACTTAGCGTACTATCAAACGGCCATATATGCGTTTTTAAATCTGCAATCTGATGCATACTGACTTCTAATTGCTGCCCCCCTCACATACAATACATCTTTTAAATATTTGTGTACAGGATGTAAGTTCTTTAATATGTCATTGGGCGTTGATGGCTAGCAAGGTGTAGTTTGAAACACTGTATTCGGACACATCCATAATAACGTTTGATCGGTGGTCTGAATACTGATTTGTATCATTATTGATTCAATTATTAGTGTAGAGGGTTACAAGCTGAATATGTCACTATTATGTCATTGACTTTTCAAAATTTTGTGAGGCCCAATTGGCATTAAGTTGATATTGACGCCAAGCAATAGCTATATTTTAGGTAACCTGCACGGTTATAACCGCAATAGTGGAATGTGTATTTGGTCGTTCCAGATTAAACTAGCTGTAAAGTGGCTTCAGGCCCTCATATATTAAATGACATCAGCCATTAGAGTTAAGGACCTTGACCGTATGCGACATCTTGTAAGCCGAGGGAATATGATAGCGGTGTATCAGCTAGCCGTGATCTATACTGAGCGCTAGCATTTTGTAAGCTTGGGGGAATATTATGGCGTTTTATCAGCTAGCCTTTATGTATAGTGAGCTGCGTGTTAATGTTATACAGGAATTACTGTCAATCAACTATACTAAGGTTTCATGCAGTACGTTTTTAAATGATATACTGTGAAGCTGGGTAAGATTCTATTTTTGGTTGGGCCGCATGGGTTAACTGCGTCATAATTGACATCTGATTTCATGGGGTTCACGCGTAGAATAGAGTCGCTTCATTTAATGGCATGTACTACATAAAACATACTGTTACAAAGCGACTGCCAAACTCTATACCGCATGAAGAAGTTCAAATTTGCGCTGTTAAACTCAGCAACTGCCTTTACTTGTACCCAAACCACAAGGATTTGTATTGCAAGTTATGTAGATCGACAACTTATGTAAGTTAAACCGCCAAACAGTAAAATAACATTTACTCTCAGATGATTAAGACTGACCTTGATTGCTATCTTGCAAAAAATGCTCTACGCACTAGTGTCAAATAGTTGATGCTTCCATTGGAAATAATCAGGAAAACGAATAGCATAATCCAAACTGCTGGCTTGGAGTACAGCAACTTTGAGCTTATTTGGTAGATCCTTGTTTTTGTTATTTGTGCCATAGCAATGGTTAGAGTAGCAAGCCGAGAATATTACAACGACCTGGTTTAACTCTAGGTCCATATGGGAAGACACTCACACAGGAAGAGACAGGTTAAGTTGCGTCAGTAGTACACCTGCTCAATTTGAAGTTGTAAGGTGCATACGAAAAGCATCAGTGTTGTAACCTTCGTTTCAGCTAACAATTGTTCAGATAGCGTTATGTGCCTTTTAACAACATATTCAGGATGAAAATTTGCTACGGCTGCTTATAGCAAGCCAATAGCCATGCCTTCCTTGTACAAATAATATAATCGGCTCGCTTTATGCAAGATAACAGTCTACAGCATACCATGGCCGCACACCTCGTCTGTCTACAGCAGATACATAGTTCAAAGAACCAACGGGCATGCCATTCGTCTGATTTGAGCAGTTCCACCATAATTTCCGCCACTACGGTAAATTAGTTTACTGGGATCGGGAAAACAACCACGATCACGGCACTGCAAGCAAAAATATAATGTAAAAACACAATGTTTTATATGACGGGCAAACAGTGGAAGGTTATTTCACCAGGATGTTGCGCCATGAGTATTTTGACTGATACTGCCACCAAATTGCACTGTAATATATTTTGCTGTGTTTCAGATACAGCTTGGTGCTCGATATATAACAGTGATTGTACGCGCTCATAGTATTGTTGTTACCGCATCCGCCATCCGCTTAACTGAAACAATGCTGTATCGGGCGATTACCTCTGACCTATCTAATTGGTCAGTCGTTGCGACATCAAAACGGGTTGCCTCACAAAGGGTTTGTGCTACTGCAGTCACATTAATATATTGAAATACGATCCGTCTTCTGCCACAAGAAGTTCCATCAACAGGAATAAGCCCCACCCCATAACACTGGAATTATCAACTGTAAATGAACGGCAAAACGCTGAATTATTCGTAAAATTAAATGAACCCCTTTTTGACAAGTACTGGGGTTTCCATTGTAAGCAAATATGGTCACTGAGCGTCTAGTAGGCAGCTGATTTACAAAACTACTACACATCAAGTTGCTGAATGATTCAATTTCATCGCTACTTTAGAGGAAGAATCTTTGGTGTCGGTTTCAACGTCGGCAGGTGTATTTAGCTGTAAGCGTTGTGTCAGATTCGTAGCGCACTAGCTACATATTGCGCACCATGATGTCATCCGTTTATTGTTGAAACAAATATTATTTTTCTCTTGTTGAAATTCAGTGATACGCAGTCTGTCCATTGGAACCGTTGAATGACTGGTTATGTGACTTAAAGTGCGGACAACTTAGCGCGGTAAACATTAACAATTTTTGTCGTGCTAAATTTTATCGTCGAAAATTCTGACACCATGTTTCCCGAGCATTTCATACACCCATCAAAAAGCGTTGTGTTCTATATTACTGCTGCATGCCAGCGGGCTTCAAGCACTGTGACCTATCGGTCGGTGAGGTGTAGGCATGACGAATGCTGGCTTACGACTGGTGTAATCAGAGAGTTTATAGTTTCGCTAAGAGCGCTCACCTCCCGAGGAAATATGCGGTCTGTTAGCCGAAGCGTTATTGTCATAGCGTCTTGTCATAGCGTCTGTTAAAACCACGTAGAATTCTTTGTTTAATTTGGAGCTGTAGTCGCCTCGACCAATCAGATAACTCCATATCTTTAACAGCAGCTGAGTCACGAGATGTTAGATCAACAGTCATATGTGCTTATGTGGATGTCATGGTATCGTCGACTGATGTCGGTGGTGTCTTTCGTGTAATTTCATGATCGTCACTCAGTTTGGCGTAGCTACATACTTCTTGCTCGAGACCTTCAAATCCCCCTGACAGGTTAAAAATGTTGGGGCCGACCCCGGCCATTTCCTTCGACTCAGATAGCTATTGACAATCTAAAAGTACCATCCACAGTGCCGCAATTAAAGATCCAGGATCGTAAACTGCGCACTGCGTAGAGGCGAACTGTTTTCGATAAGTATGCCCCAAACCGGGTAATTTATCACGTTGACTTTTATCAAATAGTGTACTTGCTATTTTTGCTATTCATAAGCCTATTGTGCGACGTGTTTTGGCAGCGGCAAAGCTCTGCAAAACGACATTTTACCGCTCTCATCAATCGTAGTGACGTCATCCCAGTATTCCCATTTGCTTTTGTTTGTGTCACGGTAGCGCCTTCTTACGCATGCAATATACTATAATTAGATAAGCGATCAATGCAGAGCCAATAGAAGTGAGCCCTCTTAGCGTAGCTATCAACACTTCGGTGATGTGTTCCATGAGATGTAATGCCCCTTCTTTCGTGCTTCAATATTTACCGAACACTTTATGGACTTAGCCATCGTAATAGAACTTTGGCGGCTGTATAAAGTGACATCGAATGATGTCACGTACTGATATGATAGCATCATGCGCCATATAATGAAATCAAGATTTATAATGCAATTTGGGAGGCAATGCAATCGGAATTGCCACTCCCTCTGACAATGTAGAACCGTCTGGAGGTACTCACACGTGCTACGCCCCGGTAAAATAACTGCTTTTAGTAACACGAAACTGTTCTTTACTCTGTTAGGTATTTAAACATGTATAATACACAGGCGGTAATCGATTAGGCAATCCATATGGTTTTTTGTAATTTTCTTAGCACCAGCGTTCCGTTCCACTGCGTAGCATTGATCAACTGCCTATCAATAAACGACTAAAAATGGTATTTGTACGCTATTGAAATGTGCTTGCACCATCTAGCATCACATAATTGTACAAATCAGCTACGCCTATGTGTGATAGGAAATGTTTTCTAAGTAAAGCCATCAAGTGCAACATTTACTTAATGTTAGGCAAGCACGTATGGGTTCTTAGCATTGCGCAGTACATAATACTGTTGATTAATGGTTTCGATCGTTCAGTCATACCCGTCTAATTATCGGAGATTTACTGTGTACAATGCTGATTACAAGGCATCTTAATAGCTAAAGCTAAATCACTCTTGATGCTTGCTTCGACCAGTATTGATCTAAGGGTCCGCACTTATAATGACCAAGTAGGCTTTACATATTCGTGAATAACAAAACCTGCAAATCTGAATTGGTCTTTTTAAACAAAAGTGTTGTTTACGGAACATGGTCGTATAATTGGAGGAGTAACCCTACTTTGAATTGCAGACTATTGTATCTGTCATTGCAAATTATTTCAAGCATTCATCACCTTAGCAGTTAGATACCATACTCATATTGTCCGCTGTTTGTTAACACTAATAGACAGGGTGCATCGTACTATCGGCGTTTTATTATTTTAATAGTTCAATGGCATTTCCTGTGTCAAATTCATCTAGGCTGGTACGAGCCATTCTTGTTGACTCACGTATATTCAAATGGAATAGGTTGACCTGTAAATTCCAGTTGGCAGGTGCGCTTATCAGGGTCGTCATCCACATGTTGACAGCCGCATCTGCTTATATTAGGAACGCAGCATCATCTGGATGTGCCGGATGTATTTATAAATATAACTTCGCCGATCGTCGCCCTATGTCAACACCGTTATGCATCTGATCGTTAGACAAGGCTTCATCTGTAAAAATATTGCTCATATTTAGGTCGATACCTACCTTTATCTTTGCAAATATTACTGCCATACCAATAGCTGGCCATCATCATCTGCAGAAAGCACAACTTACAACCCACGATTATATTAACCAGGTCTATTCGAGGTGATTTGTCTGTCACCCATAGCGAGGATTTTTTTGTGTGAGGTAAACTCCCTCTAGCGTCTATTTGACATTGGCCATAAGGACATCCAATGCATGCCATCTACTTACACGTACGGCGCAATAAGATACATCCATCCCTCAGACAGTAAACTTTACCTGCACGAGTGTAGTGAATAAGATCTCGCAATATATATTTGTTGTGAGTTGCAGGTGATTCAGTGTCCACGGTGAGCTGCTATTGGTAATATTTGGTCGTTCACAAAAATGAAGGAAAACACCCTTTTTACCCCAATCAAATTACAAAGTGTCTACAAGCATAGAACACATTCATGGTGGAGTAGATAATTAAACACTGACAGAGTATTAGTATATCTGCACAACTATTGTAGCAGCATTGGTCTCAAAAACGACTTTTCGAAGCATGTGTTTGACAGAATGTTAAACGGCCAGTGGATTTAAGGTTGTGACAGCTTATTGCAGGGATCTGTGTAAACAACAACACTTATTCGACTAAATATGAAAGACTGACTGCAGATTATAATATGTCATGGTATTAATGTATCGCAAATGCGGAAGTTATGTTCCCATCTCCGGTGAAGACTAACTGAACACAGCCTATGTTATCCCTTCACCTATTTGAAATACAATATTACGAGCCAGACATAAGGCAGGGGCCGTAAGTGGAAGACTATATCACAAAATAGATTCAATATGTCATATATAACAGACTGAATATGTAACTAGAGTAACGTACACGTTGCGTCTTCGGCACATTTGAACGTGTGATAAAACATTTCCGTCCCTCCCTGATTTTGCTCTTAAGCTGATTTTGAGTCAGTAAGCTTATGTACTCGAATGGAACCGTGCACTACGCATTTGTGGTTGATTGTTTGTATGTTCGTGCAGTCAGAGAGCACATCTGACTGCTGCAATTCTACGTGGAGGTCGAGGTACATGTTCATGTTGAAAGCCATGGGTACATAATATGACCCGTGTCATCTGAGGTCACAAGAGGACAGAATGGGGTCAAAGTTGGCTACCGCCTCCAGAGGTTTACTGCATTACACAGTTAAAATAACGTGTACGGCCATGTGTGGTCGCAGCAGTGGTTCAGGCTGAGTTTCGTTTTGAGGATCAGCCTAGGCTCACGTCGGTAGCTTTTATGGGTTATCACTGAGGAGATCAGGGTTGTGTCCGGGCCGATATCACGGTATGGTCATGGTGTGACCAGATTGTAATATCCCAGCATATGTGGGTCTTCTGCTTACAAATACATATGAATCAGATAGCTTCACCAAATATCAAACGTATGCTAAAGCATGACTATCAAAACCCTATGGTTTCCATGCGTATGGATAGATATCTGCGTTATTAACCTCAGCACGCGATTGATGCGGCTCATCAAAGTTTATTCTGACGTTTCTACTGTTGACTAAGAAGATAACAAAACATGCATTGATTGAAATCATTATTCCTGTCTCACATTAGTAGCCACTATCCCTGTACAGGAACCATATAGCGACCGTGTCATATTATCACCTGGCTACAGCCCATTTCTTTTGCACAGCTAATCCAGCGACATAGGACAGTACCAAAGAGCCACAATACATATAGCTACCTTGTCGTCCTTAACTGACAAATATGTGGCACCCTTTACTGCCTGTCCTACAACCGTTAGCAAAGATTAAACCTCTCCAAGTCGATTCAAATTGAAATGTGTTATGAAACTAACCCCTTTTGGCATAGATTGAGGCTTTATCTCGGGATTTATCGACACAGTCTCAACCATGACAGCGGTCAGGCACTAAATGCTAGGCAATCACGTATGTGTAATTCGTTTTGCGCAGGTGTTGAAAATTAATGGTATGGATTGTAACACAACCACGAATTTGATTAACCTCCACTAAATGATGATAAGGCGAGGATATGGTTTATTTCGGTCCCAATCTCACTGCATGTTGTTGAAGAAAATCGATATCGAGCATCTTTGCGCCGCCCTAATAGATCATTCTGCTTTGCTTCTGAGAACTGATGAATGTATAACGCCGTTTGATCACAGACCTCAAAGGATCTATGATGTTATTCGGCATTCAAGCGATGTATATTTCCGGGATGGTTAGTGATCTTTTGGTATCTGATCGAAGGCGCAAGGTGCATACATTTATTAATAAGACATCCCAGTCAAGAAGCTAGTTGCATCTGTGCTTGTCGGCTCATACATCATTATTCGGATGCATATTGCCCATATTAACGAAGGTAAGGCGGCAACGAACTAGCGGAAGTACATATGTGATATACACCTACAATTAGCAGCGGCTACCACGATAATTCACTACTAATCATTGATGTATGTGTACACTCTCCGCTATTGTGCTTTTGTTTCCGGCATGGTAGGCGGTAGGAATTGAAATATAAGCATGGGTTAATAAATGTCATATTTACCAATGCAATTGTTTTATCATCTTTACGCCTGCTGCTGCCTTAGGACAGTTTTATGAATTCAAAACGTCTGCTATTGATGGAATCTTCCGCATTTATTGTTGGCTTCTGTTTCCTAGTGATGTTAAGCGTTTATGAATGAATGATATTTAGTCAGAATATGTAACCCTATTACAAAAGGTTGGAGCCGATTTTCGTCTTAGAAATGGACGAATGAAGCAGTTAGCTGTTATGTCTATGGCTTCAAAAGGCACAAGCATGTAGCCTCATCGAATAACCTGCCAGCCCCCTTATAGGGGTGCCATTCACAATTTATACTGGTCACTATCCATGCCCACTCTCATTTATTGTTAGATTGGCTCAACCTCTTGATTTTGCAATCAATGGCGTTTTTGATCTATTTACATATTATATTGACTGATGATAGTTCCGAACAACGATAAGCTCTTACCCTCTATCGATCCGATAGATTTAATTAATAGATTATACTCACTTTCTAATTTTTTCCCGGGAACAACTGTTCACGATGGTAATTTCTACGATAAAATCTTAATAGCTTCAACAACAACAAAATATCATGACAGCTGTGATCTGGTCTTGGCATGCGTTTCGCTTCGAATGGGTTAGCACTTAAGATGGCTAAGTTCCGCTCACCGATAGATCTTCCTAACAAGAAGGGCCGCCCGATATTGCTGCTCAAATATAGATTTCATCAGAAAATAATACTTGATTTTCCCTGTTGTTATCAGCAAGTTTAGTTTAACGTCGTTAATTTCAACGATACAATCTCAATGGCTAAACCGACGCCCAACGTTCAATTAGCTATCGATTGACAGTTGCATAATATGTGTCTGAATTGGCTAGCAACTTTACGTTTTCTTTGTATTTGCGCACTAGCTTGATCTATTGAAACATGATATTGGCCAAAACAAAACACTGCTTTGACACGCTATTTCCGCGGCCAAATGCTTAGGAATGACTTATGTGCTATCGTAAGAATAAACCATTATTTCTGCGGACCCGTATAACGTTGAGTTCGATAAGAAACCATGACAAGTTGACCGTATGTATCAGCTCTTCTCTTTCAGTGACGCCGAGTATCTGGCGGGAATCGTTTAAAGGGTATGACACCGGGGTGTCGTGCGCTTTTATAGAACAGTGTGCCTTGTAACAGACTACAAAGTGAGACTTGAAACTGCGTTACGCGTTGTGACGTTCAGCTTTAAACGTAAGCCACGACGCTAATTGTGCGATAACTGAGCGCGTGAATTTTACTCAATTGTTCCACAATTTGCACATATGGCCATTGCAACGTTCCATGCCGCTAGCCCATACACCTCCCACTACCTACTTCACATGGCGAAAATATCTATATGGTGTCATGTAAAAAAGCTACGAAGCCCTATGCAGACTCATGAGTTGACAGTTACAATTAATCTATTCCATGGACATTGTACACATTCGTGAGATGATGGCCCGTAGGTGTGTGTGTGTGTGTGTGTGTGTGTGTGTGTGTGTGTGTGTGTGTGTGTGTGTGTGTGTGTGTGTGTGTGTGTGTGTGTGTGTGTGTGTGTGTGTGTGTGTGTGTGTGTGTGTGTGTGTGTGTGTGTGTGTGTTTCAGTGTGTTCCCCGGGGTGTGTGCATGCATGTGCGTGTGCATGATGCTTGCGTTTACGTTGTTAAAAACCCCTATGATATTTCTGCTTGAACATGTGTCGTTACGTTCGTATAATTGTATCCATGGAGCCGACGTTACCAATATTGTATTAAAGACGTACTATATCGTCCGTCCGATGATTGACACGTCATCGTCAGCGGATGAATATTCAGTACCAATGCTATTGTAACTTGAGAAACTCCTCTAGATAATTACCCATCTGTCCAAATTGATACAACATCTGGTTTGCTTTAATCATGGCGGCGATCGATTGCAGCTGCATCGATTCATTATCACTTTAATGTTGTATCTGTTAGTTAACAAAAACGGCCACTTTGATTCCTATTCTACTTTTCCTATTGTCACTCATCGTCATTCGCCCATAGCATGTAGCGCCTACCTCACATATCATATCATAACATCTCTTGAGAAATATATGTTATATACGTGGTATCAAAATGGCAATCAATGACATTTCCACAACTTCTCTACCGTAACAACCGACCTCGCCAAGTTCTTGCATATACCTCATATTGCGTTGACACCCGACCAGAAAACCGCGGCATTATATGCACTTAGGATAACCCACATTTATACAAATTGCTTTGGATTACAATATAAATCCCCGAATAAAAAGCACAGCACGTACACAAGGAGGTCACCAACATAATGCAACATCAATTGTTTATACTAATATGCCGTCATAATTATTAGTTAGTGATTGGAATGATACGTATTATTGGCACGCAAAACACACGAGTGAGGTCCTAAACAAGCTGCCCCGCCTTGGCATGCGTGGCGTCGTTCAATATACTAGTCTAGTTAATATCGGTATGATATCTGTAGGTTATATACGAGCAGTTTTCAAGCAAGGTTCGAAACAACTCCTTAACTCCAGCAGAATCCCTAAGCTATTTCCACATGATTAAGCCCGCTGATGCTTGCGTGCTAGTGGTAGGTCAAATAGAAGAGTACATGCATGTAACCACATTGTAACCCGTACAGCATGTAAGATACATTGCATCTTCAGTACACTGTACACTAGTACTGGAAGTTAATGATAAATGAATAGTGCAACACACGAGTAAGCAGAAAGAGCTAAAAATACTTGATATCTGGGACATTATGATATTTTGGACAAAATTCCAAAAATACTACCGTTTGGCAATTCGATAGAGGAAGAGGAATGTGGCGCAGTTAATGGCAAGTTATGAGCTGACCTATCCTACCACAGGGCCCTCCGACGATTACTTCGGCTTAAGGTCGTTAAAGAAGTGCCAATCAGGATGCGCGCAGGGGCGACAGATTTAAATATGCATCGCGGATATAACAGTTTAATTAAGGAATGGTACATATGACGACAAGTACAGTTGATTGTATGTAATAAATTAAATTAATTGAGTACGATATATCATGCAGGTATTCCAGGGATAAGTCCCGTGGTATGTCACCAAGGTTAAATAATGCATCTGCCGCACGAACAGCCTGATCTTCTTATCGTGTTCTCACTTGGACAAACACTTGTTATGGTCATCCATGCAGCAATCAGTGTTGTATTATTAGGAGATAGCTGCAATGACAGTCCCTTAAGATGCGCTAGAAGGTAGTAAATCATTTTATAATTGTTGTCAAGCAGGGCGATCATTCATCTATCTCCGAAATGATAGGTGCAATCGAGTAAGCACGACCATGGCAGTCTATGAGATGGGCGATGTCAAACGGAGGATACATTTCGCAGGAGAAGCAATGCAGTTGCTCTGTTTGGGCAAAGTAAGTTGTCGATCATTCAACAGCAGGTCAACTTGTATCCTCCGGGGTTGGACTGCCAGGACTCTACCGTGTAATATATAGCCATGCTTAGTATTTAAGAAAGGTTCAATATACGCTGTGAGGATTCATTTTCCAGCTTGAATCCATAAAATGGTCAACACAAAAGTCACATAAGCCACAAACGTCCGTATTACTAAACACAGAGGCAAACTATGTCCGTGTAGAACAAACATCAAACTGTTTTCCAAGCAGACGTCCAAATTAGTATATGTAGTGCTGTTTAGTGGAGTCATTGAGCGATACTAACAGTCGGTGAAGAGGAGTTGCAAACCGACACTTGCAAGCAGTGAATGGTAGTTAGAGACCGACACTCACAAGCAGCGAAGGGGGGTTTTAGAGCAATAGTCGCATGCAGTAAATGGTAGTATGAGACCGTCACTCACAAGCAGCGAACGGGGGTTAGTGACTGGCTCTCACAAGCAGTGAATGGTAGTTAGAGACCGACACTCACAAGCAGCAAAAGGGGGTTTTAGAGCGATAGTCGCATGCATGCAGTAAATGGTAGTATGAGACCGTCACTCACAAGCAGTGAATGGTAGTTAGAGACTGACCCTCACAAGCAGTGAATGGTAGTTAGAGACTGACTCCCACAAGCAGTGAATGGTTGTTAGAGACCGACACTCACAAGCAGCGAAGGGGGGTTTTAGAGCGATAGTCACATGCAGTAAATGGTAGTTTGAGACCGTCACTCACAAGCAGTTAATGATAGTTAGTGACTGGCTCTCACAAGCAGTGAATGGTAGTTAGTGACTGGCTCTCACAAGCAGTGAGTGGTAGTTAGTGACTGACTCTCACAAGCAGTGTGATATTTCAGACGGTAGTGAATCTGAGACCGTCACTCACAAGCAGTGAATTATGTTTAGAGACGTGATTGCCTCACTCACGCAGTGAATGGTAGTTGAGACTGACTCTCACAAGCAGTGAATGGTAGTTAGAGACCAACACTAACAAGCTCACGAAGGGGTTAGTTTTAGAGCGATGATGTCATTTGCACATGCAGTAATGGTAGTTTGAGACCGTCACTCCACAAGCATTATTGAGTAAGATAGTAGCTGTGCTACTTGTACTGGTCTCGCAAGCAGTGTTGGTAGTCCATTCTGACTACACTCTCCTAAACCCGAAGTTTTGAGGCCTGACGACCCCAAAAGGCCTAAACTGGAATCCATAACTTCCCATGCATATGTTGTTCATGGTATGTTAGTCAAGGATTTTGATTGCGGGGAACGCAATATGTTAATTGCAACTTTATTGACTTGCGTCATTAGGTGGCAAAGCTGCCACAACAGTAACCCTCTCACAAGACGAGTTTTCATATCATGGTGGGACGGAAGCATACATTGGAGGCACATTCAATATGTTTTGCACAAATCTTATCCACCATATCATTGAGTAAGATAGTAGCTGTGCTACTTGTAAGTATCGCATGGCACTGTTGGTACGTCCATTCTGAGCTACATTGCCCTAAACCGAAGATTTTGAGGCCGACCCCAAAAGGCCTAAACTGGAATCCATAACCTCCCATGCATAATTAGTTATGGTCGGTCCAATCAATTATTTGATGTGTCTAACGGAAATGAACATCAAGACTTGCGGTTATCGTCAGGTATTACTTCATAACCCAACCGTTCTCGCACACGATATCTCTCTCATGAGGCCTCCTCTCCTCTCTCTCTCTCTCTCTCGGGCGAGAGTGGCCAGCAGTCTCTCTCTCTCTCTCCGTTTTATCTCTCTCTCTCGATGGCTCTCTCTCTCTCCTCTCTCGTCTCTCCTCTCTCTCTCTCTCTCTCTCTCTCTCTCTCTCTCTCTCTCTCTCTCTCTCTCTCTCTCTCTCTCTCTCTCTCTCTCTCTCTCTCTCTCTCTCTCTCTCTCTCTCTCTCTCTCTCTCTCTCTCTCTCTCTCTCTCTCTCTCTCCTTTCCCTGTCTCCAAAACTCCTCACTACGGGGCCTTTATAGCCGTAGATAACAAAGCTGTATCACGCGCTTTGATCTCGGGTCGTTCCATATCACCTTACATACCGCTTTTGTTGCGAGATTTGTGGTTCGTAGAAGCCACATACAGCTGGTCTGTTTGCGTCCCGTGGATCTCAGGGATACATAATAAACTTGAAGACGCGACAGTTTTAACTTACCTATTCTCTTCGCTTTCTTTGGCTTCTTAAGAAAGGGTAATATTGTCCCTCCTTCACAAGTAGATGAGATCAACACTACACCACCTTTTACAGCTTGTGCAGGGTTTTCGCTTCCTGTGTTTTGGAAGCAGAGCTTCCAGATGACCCCCAACAGGAAGGCGGATTGGCCAGACCCCCAGTGGGCCCGACACTGCCGGAAGCTACGCATCCTGTTAGGTTGTCGGTAAACCAACGTGACCATAGGCCAAGGTATCAACTCCGTTTGAGGCTGTTCACCCTTGGCGGAAATGCTTCTTTGGGATCAGAGACTCCATGTACCGTGCAAGCGTCTTCACCATAACGTTCTTCACTCCCTTTGCCTTTTTGATCTCGCCCTCGTCAGACATGGATTGAGTACATATTGGGGCGCAGACCAACATACTCCTTGATTGGCACACCGGCACACTCATCTTTCATTTTGCCTAGCACCTTCTTGTTTACTTTACTGAACAAGGGATGGGAAGGATAATGGTTGCTTGTATAATAGAGGGCACTATCCTCTTGCATGTCCGCGTACCCTTCATATGAGCGGATCTCCGTAAGCAGTGTGTCAGTGTTGTAATATAAATCATACATAAGGGGCTTGGAGAGATCGAGAATGCACATACCTACTGTCGAGCCTGGTTCTGTCGACTTTGAATACGTGATGAATGGAGGACACAAACGACGTTGTAGGGCCGAAAGAGGAATAATATACTTTATTCTTCTAATGACAGGATAGCTTCTCTATTTATCAAAGTGACTGAAAAGGATAAATTTTAATGCGATGAGAGATGTCTCTGATTTATGGTTGGTGATCCTGTCATTTCGTGAGCTTGTGTTCACTCCCTTATATTCCGTTACTTTTTAGGTAGCCCCCCATCAGCGAATGCTATTGGCTGAGAGACTTCTAGCAGGTTCACCAATGAGGTCGCCCCTTAATGAGGTAGTTAAGGTTTAGAAATAACTGACGGGTAACTGAAGGGTCACAAGCTTTCAGGTAGAGAGGATAAAATTTAGTAAAAACTGTTAACGACATCTCCCTCTCCTTTATGGTAGATGAACATCCACACACATACTAACGTTTGATTTATATGCATAATTCAACGACCTAAGTGATAACCGTACATTGAATGGCTCTCTTAGGAAATAAGTATGAGAAAAGGAATAATTTGAGAATAATTTGTGAAATAATTATATGCAGGTGTCAAATATCACTCTTTCCCCCAAGATTTGCAAGTAGAATTTCGTACGATTACTTCAACTCATAGTTCAGTATTTAGTAGTTGTTTTCACTTATTTAATTGTTTATTTTGTTTTGAACACTTGTTAAACACTGAACAATTAACGAATGTACTAACTAAATGAGTAGAAAAATGAAATGAAAATGTATAGTTAAGTAAGCTAATGCATGTAAGTGTCTTAGAAAACGATTATAAAGAGTGCTAGAAAAACCAATATGCAGGGCTGCCAGGGAGCATCAAATACTTTATGACGAGCATAGGCAGAACTGGCCACAGGCCTGCGTATTTGTTCTCTTTTTCTTTTGCAAGCGCACAATTTTAACGTCAACCTGCTTTTTTAGATTTTTCATTGCTTTACCAAACACGGTGTTGTTCATCAGTTTGTGCCTTACGCAGGTTTATATTTATCATTCATCCAGGGGTTCTGATTGAACCTGAGCGCACGTTGGATATTTGTCATTCGCATACCCAGTGATATATATAGTTCGAGATTTCCGTAATGAACCACATACTACTCGTTATCGCGTGGGTTGGGCACCAGCTTCTTAACCTCTGCAGTGCTTCTCAATGCATCAAGGAGGTTATTTTGGTAGTCAGACAACCGTTCGTTCTGCTCAGACATTCGCTCTGGCGCCTGCGGATAATCATTGTTATCAGCATGTAACTCTGCAGAGTATTCTTCATTAAGGTATATATCCAGTTTTGGCTCTGTCGGAATGGTCCTGTATTGAAAGATGCTATGGGCGCACCAACCACTCAAACACTCCTGTGGGTAGGGGCTGGCTCAATGCCCACTTATACAGGTTGTTATCGTTAAGGTACTGGATGTAGCTCGCTGGCTTATCCTTCTCAAAGCCCTCCACGTAAGGGTTATTGGCTTTTGAGTGGCGACACGATACCATGGTTATCCCACCACACATGCCCGTTTCAATGAACAGATGCTTGTCATAGTCGGTGATAAACTCAAGCTCCACACCCGTGCTCTTAAGCAGGTCCTCCCAGGACAGACCGGGGCTGGTGTAGTAGTTGGCTGGGTCCAGCCCGTACTGCTTCAGGCAGGTCCGCTGGGACATTGTAGTCGCCCAAGATTTCACACCCGAACATGTCCCAGACCTTCTGCGCATGCATATAGTCTGCAGCAGATATACCTTGCTAAGAGAGCTTGCTGTAGAACCCCTGGAATGGCGGCAGCGGGGTATCAAACTTATTCCAGCCGCCTATAAACTCATAGGAATTCACTCCCTTGCAAAGTAGCAGCCGGCGCCTTGTTTATTTAGGGATATGTACTTCTACATATCGTTTTGGATGCAGCTGATTTAGCCTCCCACCTTGCCGATGGCCTGCATCAAGAGGTGGGAGTCATGACCCTTTCGGTTTTGAAATACCACAGGCACGGCCGTGGTCTTGTGACTCAGCCGCAGCTTCAGGCTGTAGGCGTTATGGGTTGGTCCCCTGTAGTTACCTGTTATATGGCAGTGGTCGCGGATGCCCAGTTCCTTGTTACACACGTGACAGAGGGTTGCCGCTTTATGGGCTCTTCTATCCCCACGCGTCATGTGCATGGGAGCGGGCTTTGACAGAACTGCTTTGATCATGCGTT
The DNA here is from genome assembly GCA_034190875.2 of Urechis unicinctus. NCBI lineage: Eukaryota > Metazoa > Annelida > Polychaeta > Xenopneusta > Urechidae > Urechis > Urechis unicinctus. The sequence continues at coordinate 8,354,664 of CM067345.1, forward strand.
CTTCTTGTTGCTGGGCTCGCAAGAATTTCTCCACAGTGTTGGCCCCTCTGTACACCACAAGGGGTTTTGTCTGACCATTGCACAAGACAACTACATAGCCGTTACCTTGTGGCTCATGTTCCTCTGTCTTCTGTGTGTTGCTCTTAGTAGCATCAGTTGCACGGCCTGGAAGCCTCACGGCGAGCGCCTCAAAGTCGGCTTAGATAATATACAGTGATACCAGCTGCGTGTGACACATCTGGAAGTATAATATGTTCTTCCCTTCGTCAGGCATGTCAACACGCACAGCTGTCGGCCTATCCCCACGCACTCAGGCTTGAGCGTCTGGAGCAATTTCTCAGTGGTATAACCATGTAGGAATAGCTCCAAGAAGTACTGGCGCTGTTCATGTTTACTCTGATCATACAGCAAGCGAATCAGATCTTTGATCCGCGTGTAGTAGAACATAACAATCTTCTCAATTTCTGCGTGAAATATCACCAGGCTGTTCACTGATGTGGTGTATGAGAATGGCCCCTCCATCCCAGCTAAAAACGTGCAAGGCTAGGTTAGCGTTCTGTTCTACCTTCTCAATCTGCGACAGCGGTGTTAGATATTCTACGCCTTTACCCTCCAGCAGGGTTAACAGCCACTGACTATTATATTTAGATGGTTGCAGCAGGTCCTTAGAGACTGGGTACAAAGTTGATTCAATAGACCACAGAAGGCAGTAGTCGTCCGTGTTTACGTCTAAGACTGCCTTCTTAGCTGCACTTCAGTAGCGGCAGGTAGGAACCACCTTTTAATGACTGGTAGTGGGCAATGTCACTCCTCCAAATTGTGAGTGACTCAAACTCCCAGCCAGAACCTTTGTTGGTAGATAGTCTTCAAGTAGTCATGGAGCTGCTCCCCTGGATTAACCACGTACACCTTTGAATCAGACCACACCCATGGCCTCGTTGAAATGGATGGTAGTAGAGCCACAGGACATATTTGCTGGTTAGATACTCTCCTATTGACAAGTCCGCCAATACCCGGTAGTTTACAGCTATTGCCACACCGGGGTCTCGTTCACTCGTTGCTGCAAAGGCCTTCTTCGTCTCATCCCACTGTTGGTAGTCACCCATGCCCTGGACATAGAGTTGGTTGGGGATATCCTCAATGGTCATCTCAACCATCGTAATCTTCGGGTTGTAGAATGGCTCTGTCTTCATAGGGAATGAGGCATACTGCGGGTTGGTACATTCAGGTTGATGCTTCACAGAATGTCACTTTTACTGTATGGAAGCTTCGGAGCACACGCTCAGACAGAATCGCGAGCCTACCTGTGTACTGGGTGTCGATCATGCGAGCAAGCTCTGGTTGGGTAACCATGTCATACTCCAACGAGATGCCATCGATTGTGTAGCTGGCGTCGGTGTCACCCGTTGCGTGAATCACTTCCCCAAAAAAGTGCTTATCTTGAGAAGCAAGAAACAGGCTTCCGCTATATATTGCTAAACACAGTGTCCCATGTGGTAAATAGCTTATGTGTTCCATGTGGCGTTTTGTTACACAAGATCATCTATGACCACAAGCTGTGAGATAAGGGGTGCCCCACTTATTTTCAGACCCAAATAGAATATGATATTTTTTCCTAACCAAGGCAACTCTTTGATAAACTACAACGACTAGATCAGTAGGGATGAATAAAAGAAGAATCTGTACCCAAAGCGGAACAGATTCAGCCATGTGTAGTACATATCAATATATTGTCCATCAGCGCTACATACATAAATATTATATACTAAAAGCCTTTTTTGCTGTGCTTATGCGGTGCTGGTTTTGCGTTTTAGAACAGAAGTATTTGAATATCGCTCATAAATTCTTAACGTTTAACTATAAAGCTAATTGAGCTGAGAGCAACAAATAAATCACCGTCATTGTTCGTAATCTAACAGTTTAAACAAACCTTAAATAGTCGTGAACTCAGAATAAACAATTTGCAATAACTGCAATTATTCCTTGAACCCAATAAACGCTTAAGATATCTAAATTCGATGGCATTTACAGCAATAGAGACATAATATAAGACTTTTCGTTTACACATTATAAACATTTTCATTTTGAAATTCAGCAAAATTTTGTCGCTTAGGGATTTGTAATAGAAAGCGCAGATTGTGTATTTTGAGCAAGAAGCTATGCCGCTACGCGCTATAATATGTGTGCTGCAAGTTGGCTGGCTGATATATCAATCACTCCATATGGAGCAGTGTGCGATATGTTGCAGATTTTAGTATCATGTGGATCACGCAGAACATATATATGGATTATGATATAATTCGTTCAGCGTTCGATACGTAAATCTGTCTTTAAATTCCTCTTTAACGGATGTTTTATTGACCAGTGGAAAATAAAATTAGTATCGGGTTAGTATGAATACATTGATGCGTTTTAAAGTATATGCCGCCATCGGGGTTGCAACATTGATTCGGGTGGTTGTTCAATCTTAGGCTGAATTCGACAATTACTTTACTTGCTGAGCATGCTGAGATCAGATTTTTTTGCACTCTCTGATGTGATGCCAGAAGAATAGAAAAATGTGTGCAATGTTCATTCATAACATAAGTTCATAAAGTCCATGTATGCATTTTAATGGTCAAAAACACGCAGTATATATAATGCCTTATCCACCGGCACTGTCGAGTAGACGTGCACTTTCAGCTCTCAAAACTCTTCTGTCAAAATAGTTCTCAGCCCGAAATGAACACATACTGACATTTCTGCCACACGATGCAACATTTGCACACTGAACATACTTAGTTCCCAAATGTGGTTGTATTTGAGACGAATCTCGCTGGAAGTAAGGTACAGTGTGCGCAAATTTATACAACATGAATCTAATCTGATATTGACAGCCGATAATTTTTCCAGCCGCCCTTACGCGAGACGCCGTATGCTCTCGAAGAAGCTGAAACATAAGCGGTCTTGTCTGCCAAACATAGATGGTCCATCCTGGATGGCATTGCACATATGTTGGCGGACATTTCAGAACCAAACGAAGACTGATCATATAAGGCCAACAGCATTTACGTGTAATTGATCAATATCATGACATTGACATTGATACTTGCTTGGTAGCTTATTTTGTATGCACTCTTATATACCCAAATGTGTGTTTTTCCATCACAGATTATAAAACGACGTCAAAAAATGTCTCAAAAACCATGCGTGGTCAGTTAAACGAGATGCCGAGAGCATGGCGGATGCAAACCAGCGGCAGCTGTCGATTGTCATCACTCTGGAATGTTTACTATGTTTAATTAGTTCTTCCAGCATGTTTCAATGAGAAGCAGAGAGTAACTTTGTTCACACCCAGGCTCCACTACTATGGTACAAAAGACGTCATGTATGCAATTCGTACATCGTTATGTATGTTTTGCCCGTAGTTGACCTGTACATATGTGGCATGTGCGCGATCAACCGGAATATGTAACATATGACAGCGGGAAACTTTGTGTAAATGATGTTACCAAGCACGAACATCTGGCAGGTACAAGGCGTGATTGCCAGATTCTTAGAGATGGGGCTCGCAGTATAAGCAATCAAATTTACTTTTGTGCTGCCTCGATCCATGTTGACGAGACACTGGGAAGGGGAAAGTACATGTCAGTCGTGAAACACGCTGCAAACATCCATACTGGTCATGGCAAACTAGATAAGTGCATGATGTTGACGATATATAGGTTAAACGTTTTCTTATTACTGGGCTTCATCGTTTACATAATCAACGATTGGTGTTACACAGCTTAGTATAGCCTTGTCAAACAAAACCCTGTGCTAAAAGTCTTCAGATACATTTAGTTTCAGATCACTGCGTTTCAAATATAATAGCTTTACAAGTCCATTGAGCTTTTTATTTCATGTCTCCGGTTCCAAACGAACTTGAGATTATTGTCAGTAGTAAGATTCTTGTCAAGGGTATTGGTCGGTTGTCACCAGCAAAGCAAGCTTCAAGTTTGGAGGCGCTCCATAAAGTGGTCATTTTTCCAAGAGTGTCCACTTCCCGTTTGCAACTATGGAAGCAAGTGAAAGATTAACAGTGTTAATGGTTTATCATACAAATAGTGTTAGATGCGCCTTTATGTGCAACTCCTTGCGAGTTATATCTATAACGTGTTACTTGTACTTTCGTTAACTGTACGTTTTCTTGTTCTGTAGGCTACTGCCAACAGTCCTTCATCTAAACGAGAACTGAAAGCAGAAATAGAACCGATAAAATTCAGTAGTGTTGTTGTCTGAATTGCCTGAATGCAAGTAAACATCAACCCACATAAACTGCTCACTGAAAGTACTGCTCATTGAAAGCGAAATACTCACTCCCATTACTGCTGCTTATATAAGTCCTTCGAAAGAGGTGTTTGCACTCCAGTTCTAGGTTTTAATACTGGTGAGTCATGGAGCTTCTGTAAAGCCACGATAATGACCAGCAAGGTCAGGAAAGGCATTTCGAATTTTGGTGACAATAGCAGAAGGGAGCACTTACCTGTTTTTCTTGCCTTCTTATGCCAAATTTTATGCATGCAAGAAAGCGGAAGACTCTGAAAGGAATAACACTCATCTATCACGCTTATAGATGTTTCTCGCATATGATTTATTAACTAACCTGCAAATTCAGTATATGATTGTCATGTTTTATCAAATGAATTCTTGTTGCAGATAATTGCTGGTGATATTTCCAGTAGTCTTTGTATGCATAAGACATGTAGCGGATACATTGTCGCAGGGATGATGTACATAGGTAAGCATATAAACTATAAAGAGAGGGTAGTTTGGGAATTAGTATTGTTTTGCTGATTTACAGTAACTAATTTTGTTTTTTTGTTATGACACAACGAATACCTGCTGTACGAAGTGGAAAAGATGTTAAGTGGAATGGATGTTAATCAACGTTCATACCTTTGTTCATGTGTCATTCAATTTAACCAAACTAACAGGTGGGTTTACAGTCTCTACAGATGAAAACACAGACTTTGGGATAAAATAAATAATAATTCAAGTCTATTGCCATTTTCAATATTTTGCTCCATAGAATTACAATGAAGTACAGACTTACTCATTGGGAGAAATCTCACCACCAATAGGGCGATCCATCTTAATAAATGTGTGCCTGGATGCCTCGTGTACATATTGAACATGCAGTTGGAGGCAAAGCTGGGATGCTGGGTGATACATTTGAATGAGTTCTGCATGTATTGCACGATTTTCGGGTACGATATGCAACGCTTCGTCTCTCTGACGCTCTCCAATTCTGTACCTTGCGGATTTTCATTATTTCGTTTTTTCAAATCGTTTTCGGCGACGTTTGGTAATGTTCGTATAAATGTTTACTTTGATCTATTATACCCAATTTGATTTCTCGAGACATAGAAAGGGTTAAGCTATTAGTTCGCATTCAATATATGCACGCGTGCCAACCTTTGCACCTATAGCTAGGCTGATTAGATTAATGTCCAAAGTCTTCTTGTTGCGTGTTTCAAGTTACAGTCACATTATTTGTCTGAAATTATGATACATAAGCACTCTTTACGTAAACATAAGACGTATTGCATATATTTTAAACTTCCATGAGCGCAATGTGATGAAATAGCTTACCTCATGTTCCAATATGTCCTCACAGCTTTAAGTTGGTGAAAAATATATTGGAAGATTTTATCAAGTAAAACAGCGCAATCGCAAATGGTGGTGCAGCGGGAAAAAACTAACTATAGCATCGTATGTATATAAAAAACAAAGGCTCGTAAGTAACCATTATGATCAAAAGAAAGCTTCATGGTATAAACAGTGATTACAGCTTACAGCACTAGATCTGCATTTTGTTGGTAGACGAACAGGTACAGGCAGATTTACATTTTGCAGCGATGTCGCTTATATTACATCAGGATGTTTTCACGAGCAAATGCGTTCAGTACAACTTTAACACGTCATTGCTCGCCATTCTTATAACTTGTTCTTTGCATTAAAGAGAGTGTTACAAGCATCTTAATCAAGTCGACTGAATCATAATTGCGTGGTTAAGTTCTAAATGGCTACTAATCACTACAGATAAAGATCTAACCAACAGTTTCCGTTTAAAATAGTACTTTGAATTATTGAAATTCAATAACTACAGTTACTGCAGTTGACAGGACGCTGTTGTGAGGATAAGATCGTCACCATACCACACATCTCTAAGCTTTAACATTAAACCGATTTGACGGTAACTGTCCTCGCCAGACGTCACAACTTTGATAATGTGACGAGGTGCTTTTCTCTCTGACACCATCAGTACTCAAGACTGCAAGACCCTTTTGAATTGAACGGAAATACCGATGCGGTTGTGTTAACCTACACAACAGGTTATAATATGAATATTGTCTAACATAGCTTACTCTTTCAAACATTAGATGAGTGGTTGATCGAGTCAAGCATTAGATGAGTGGTTGATCGATACCGTTGTGTCATCGTTCCACCGCTTACCCGATGTATAACCCTAAGTCATACGATGATACCTCTCAGCAATAGCGATTAATAGACGCTATGGCTGGGTTTATTAATAGGCTCGCGCATATCGTTTTTCAGAACGAATTGTTAAGTGTATTTTGAGACCATCTCAGTTTTAATGATGTCATGGATTATCGTGTAGGCCTTAACATGCATTCTCATTGGAACTAGTGGATCTCCTTCAGGTAGAGATATATATATATATATATATATATATATATATATATAGATAGAGATATAGAGAGATATATATAGAGAGATATATATAGATATATAGATATATAGAGAGAGATATAGATATATAGAGAGAGAGATAGAGAGATATATATATATATATATATAGAGAGATATATATATATATATAGATATATATATATAGATCTCATATAATCTATATATATATATATATATATATATCTATATATATATATATATATATATATATATATAATATATATATATATATATATATATATATATATATATATATATATATATATATATACTATATATGCATGTCAACACATTGCACACAAGCAACGTCAGTTTGCAGAGCACACTTTGATAGACTCAGCGCTGGCATTTGATGGTCATACGTGTGTTATTTAGCATTTAATACTTTTTCCATTCGATTCGAAAGTTTACTATACAACATGGGCATGGGATGTTTGGATGCCGGTATAGTATATGGTCAAGTGGCTCTCTCACGGGTCTCTGTGTCGAGAAAACAAGCCTGATATTACATGCGCACGGAGTTTTATAACGACATAAAGTCTACTAGCTACTGATCTGATGAGTGGATCTTAACAACCTTTGATGAATGCCGTCGATATAAGTTGCTGTTCCCTGACGCTGTTTGTACAAACGGGAGTTCCCTTAATTGCTACATTTGTGTTTAGACCGAACCAAATGGTTACACGGGCTGTGAAGTGTTTATGCTGAATAAATGTTACATAACCCTCGGGTAGCATTTGGCATCCCAATGAATGCAAAATCAACAGCAATGAATATTTTTGCACAGAAGATGCTAGCTATAGGGCATGATCCAAATTGCAATGCTGCAATCCAATCATAACACAAATCGCTAACACCTCAGTGTACTTATACGAATCTAACTTATATTCTGGTGACTGACATCAAAATAGCACTTACACAATCGCTGTATGTGTATGTGCCTTTGCAATTGATAGAACTAAAGTGTTATCAGGGCTCAATCGTTTATAACTATTTAGAAACCATGTCGCTCAAAAACATTCAATCGAAACACTTTACCTGTCTGGAGTTATTGAGTAAAACGAATTTTGCGCATATCAGTCCCACATGTTGCCGCTAATCTGTCGGATATGCTAGTTTCATCGGCAAAATAGATATGATATTTAAATACAATGCTTAACTTAATTATGCGCGTGGCGTTTTTAGAGTTAGCAGTGTCACCTCTGAAATTCCCGTTCTCGATAGAAACGATTTATTTCACCATCACAGCTATGCAGACAACCTTATTCCTAATTAGTCAACACAAATCTGCTGATTCGAAATCGCATTTTGCACTTCAGTTAATCTATCTTAGATATAGCAATCGTTCGTGCAAAATAGCTCGGCGTGATCCAGGTTTTATATTTGTGACATTATCGATTGCACGCATATATCTCACGTTATCACCGTCATTCCATCCCGTCCATGATTTCCTCTCGCAGCTAACTTACGGCTTGGCATTCCATGGCGCCTATCCGCCTACTGTCCAGATTTCCATGAATAGCGCTATAGTAATGAACATGCATAATATGTCATCCCTTCACTAGATTTTGGTTACGTGTAAAAGGTCAATATTAATGTTTGTGACGTACATTCAGCACCCATAGCGGCGTCTTATCTAACTATAAATGCAGACCATAAATCGCATATGCCGTGTTTATCAAACCTAATCAGAGCAATTCTCACGCCTTCGGAGTCATTTTGCATCAAGAAATCTGAAAGTTAATGATTTATAAACAAAAGTAGTACTCAATATGACAAACTATATATCACCTGGCTCTCAGAATGCATGTATTAAATAAGATAGCAGAATGGAACTGCAGCATCAAGAGTGCAATAGTCTATGGCTGACTCAAAGCAGAAATAAAGGACACATGTGCTGTCTGATCCAACGTCAATGTAAAAGAAATCGATTTTTATACGGTTGTTCATATGATACTTTGGCTGACGAAATACACTGAAATGGCAAACTACTGCTTTATTTGATGAACCAACCCGAACACAATGTTTTCTCGCGTGGCTAGTCTACTCTTTCGCGATAGTGACACCCAAATTTATTCAGTTAACCAAGGATTACGGAGATATTATGCACAAGAAGGCATTCATTGGTCCAATTTCTTGGTAACGGATGTACAAAGGACCTCAAGGGTTGATATTAAGCTGTTGGTATAGGGCATCGTTTTCCATGGTGGTCAGTTCCAGCAAATATGAAATTTAGTGTAATTTGATGTCCGATAATGTTCAATTCGGCTTACACCCTTTGACTACATCGATCGATAAGATACACCTAAACATATACTTACCTCATTAACATCCTCTTAAGTGACACCGTCTGAGCCCATCAAATTATATGTAATCGGTCTGAGAACAAATCCCCTTATAGTCGGATTAGGGTGATAATAACCCTCAAGTAACTTTGCTTTTTTCACGAGCTTATTACACGGACATCACTTGAACAATCATTTCGGTTGTCGGTATCTGTCAAACGAACCTTTTTGATTTCTCACATCGCGCGTGTCTTTTCCTTAGAAGCTCTTTTGTGTGTAATTATGCTCCAGCAACTCATTCCTTAAGGTCACAGTATTGTTGAGTCACACATCTATCAGCGTACCGGCATGTTAATATGCAGTTCTACCTTACACTTGCCTCCGTTCATCGTCTTGGCAGACTGTTATTTCGCTACCGATTGGCTGGCCTTAACCCTTAACCAGCGCGCCAAATGTGACAGCCGTGAGGTATCTACCTTATTCACTGCCGCGTACTGCGTTGTAACATAGGATATAGACGCTTATGCAACAACTTGCCTGATAAAGTGGTAAGAATTGAACATAGAGCTGCCATCTCAATGCTCTTGCGGCTATCTTGTTGCTACGCGCCAAATAATCCTATATAACACATTGTATTATATGAACCTAACAGAAACACGATGATTTTGAGCGGTTGCATTGCTCGTGAATAGTTGATATTAATTAACTTTTTACCGATAGAGTACACAGATAGAGGCGGCTTCATAATTTTCCGACTGCCTAATGAAATAATCGATTATTTAGCATGGGAGTAACATGTCATCATTAAACGTGTTTAATGCCTCCGACATTTCCACACACACAGCAAATACATTTACGTTATCATCGAATCGGTTAACAATAATATCAGTAATACGTATGAGAGCAAGACAAGGGTGATCATTTGCATTCGTTAAAATTGTTAATATTTCCGTTTAATGCAAACCATGGTTCTTGTTAACCACGATTCAGTTGGATAAATTACTTTCTTTTCCCTTAACTATATTTTTGGGATCAACTTCGTTTCATAGTAGTCTTTTTTTCTTTTAAATGGTCTTTAAAATGCTTTGGTCAGGCACTTTCAACAGATTAGTTTTTTTGGCTAGTTGTAGTACATTTCCTCCGTTATGTACATTGGTACGTAAGAATACTTGTGTTCAATAAATTGTGTTAAGCAGGAATAATTTTGGTAATCATTGGAATAATTAACTAAATCAATTTGTTAAATATGACCAAAAACATGTAATGACGTTGGTTCATATAACCAAGACTTGTGCGACTCACATAGTTTCTTATGTAATTGATGCAATGTTCTCCTACATCCTGTCGCGTTCAAATTGGTAGCATTGGCGTACTTAAGCATACCATCACCGACATAGAAAAAAAAAAATGGTCTGATACTACACCTCTAATCGACTTTCCTCATTACATATGAAAGCATTCGAGTACATATTGTCCATTAATGTGATGCAATATCCAGTTTCACTTGTTGCTTTATTTCTGAGTAGAACGAAACCACGTGCAAATATCTCTCACGGGCTCATTGTTAGGGGCATGCGGTTTGCCAATATAAATTGTATTTGAGGAATTAAATATTTTCCGAAAGACAATTAGTTTCTCTATTAGGGAGCTTATCGTAATTCAAATCTTTTCAAACATTTACATTTCTATTTCTTATGCAGGGGAAAATATTAAATAAAACATCTATAACGTTTGTGTTAATAGATATTGCATGCTGCGTGTACATAACGGAAAACTGAATAATACGATCTGTATGTTTGGAGAAAGTGTTCATGTGCATCCACGACGTATGTATGTCTGCTCTAATAATTATATATCATTCCTAATGAAAGGGTGACGGGCATGTGAAATATATTGGCCATAGCCAAATGACAACTGCAAGCTGGTCCTGCTGATCTTAGGGTTGCTGCATCGGGCACAATTCCTACGATGGTTGTCCTTGATACGATCTAGTATACAATAGTCAGGATGATTGGACGGTTGATTAGTGCGATGATACGCTACCAGGGGGACGGTATCATTTAATCACCGGCAGACCCCCGAGTTGGAGTGGAAATGTAAACTATAATGATCAATTTCTTCATGGCCTTGGCCATGCAAATAAACGACGGACCAACGCTAATTCGTTAGATCATATGCCATAACAGACATATAACAATGACACTTGTATTTACAGCAAAGCTGAGTATATTTGCTAGAATTTGTACCAGATAATTACAATTTGTTGGTTGATTAGCATATGGATGGCTGCAAAATCACCTATCTACCAAACAATAATCGGTCCCAGAGAGTGTTTTCGTCCACCGCATCGCTTCTGGTAGGTGGGAAGTACAATAGATTATCATAATGATGTTTGTTTTTACGAGCCATTATTGCCAGCTTGTCGTCCTAAGTAAATTGAACTTACAACAGCACCAGCTTTATAGTTTAAGCGATCGTCGCCGTGCCAAAGTACAAAACAACGCTCAGAGAGAAGCACGGGTTCAAACTCTTTCAAAGGGATATTTTCATTTGACAACCGCTCAAGTTATCCGATTGCAATGATGTCAACTTCTATTTATCACTTCAGAGATTTATCCCAACTTCAGAAGCATTGCTAATGCAGTTCGTCGTTGAATGCAGTGGTTGTTTAATGGCTTCGATGCTTTAGGATTATAATTTGGTTCATTGCACACTAGCGTTGCAAATCGTCGGCGACGTTTAAAAAAATCCCGTGAACTGAGGTATGCAGTGACTACATACATGCCAAGAATTAAATAAATTGATAAAAAGAATGAAGCGAATAACGGAATGCGATCCTATAATGGCTACATAGTGTTAGTTAATATCAAGCGAAGAACATGAATGGAAGTAACATATACTCGATAAAATATACACGTGCCTCCTGATCAATGAGTGAGCAGAAAATAGCGGCAACACAATATGGAACGTGCATGTAACATTCATATTGACCTGATGACCCTCGATCCAACCAAAGATTAGACAGGCATACGTAGCACAGACTTACCAAAACGACAGTCGTTGAGGTAGGATGCCTCGTCGTTTGCCCTCATATGTTTACAGTACTTTTAACAAGAGACCGCCTGACAATATGATAAGGGCATCCTTCAGTCGTCAAGTCTCTATTCTCTCCGAGAGGACAATCATGGAGATGAGCGTGTTTTGCGAATCATATTTTGGTGTAATATTTGAAATGAACAATTGCGACCTGTAGGGTATTTGTTCAAAAACGAAACCTTATGTAGTTTTGTATCACCATAATTAATTTTGACCGCGTCTTTCCATACTTTTGCTGCAAGAGGAAAAACAAGAGGAAGCATTGTTCTTGTTGTAGTACGACAGGGATATAAGACATTACAATCTCAAATACACTATAATTTTTCCCATTTCTTTCCTTTCACCGCAGTAGTTGTTTTGGCAATTATGATCATCGTTTTGTGATTTAGCAAATTTTGAGTCAAGTAATATAACTGCCAATTCTAACTTATTGCAAATATGCGGTGTATAGACTAACCGTGACATTGCCTAATGACAGGCGGTTGGTTGAAATTGCGCAAACATAACGCTGATGATTGATTCAGCGAAGGACACGAGGCTGCTTTTATTACTTAAATTTGATCATGTGGTCTGTATGTGCAGTTTAATTGACGGTTACGTGGGAATATCCTAATTCATCGAATCATGTTTCGTGTTTTTAGTTACCTACAGGATAAAACAGAGTGATTGCTTCGGAAGGGATCTCGTACTGCAGTGGGCCGACACACGGTCTAGAATGGGCTTAGGTTGGTATCGGTGAAATCTTGTCAACCTTGTATGATGCTGTATATATATATTTATATACATATGCAATTATACTCATTCATACGTTATGGTTATTACGATTTGCGGTATTCCGTCACTTTGAAGGGATATAGCCGAGGTAAACTTAAATTTTTGGATAGGTCTCCTTTAATGCCGACGTGACACTAACTACTTGCCCATACAGCGCTGCAAACCTATTCCGCTTGGATGATGTTCGAGCCGGCATCAGCGACTCAATTGCTCAGTCTTGCCGCCATTTAGCAACATCATGCGAGACACGAGTAACCAGACGCCATGATTCGTAGGACTGATTTGCAAATACTCATACGTCACATTATTGTTGTAATTAAGGAAGCATAAACTCCTATCATACCAGTAAATGTTAAAACCATGATAATTTTGTATTTCAGGTGACCAGTCATTTTGATTCGTGCTTACGGCTAGGAGCGGAGATGATGGTGGTTAACCATGCAATATTACAACATCCATAACTCACACAATGGAATAGCTCAGGTGATTGCGTTATATTGCCAAGAGATATTATCTAGCCCTGGTTATAAGGGTACATATATGCAACAGAATAGTTTAAATCAGGTGAAAATGGCATATTCTAATTTATTGGTGATTTTGACGATTGAGTGTAGTTGAAGAAAACTAGCAGCACATGAAAACTCTGTTTCCTGTGTGAACACACTAGCCTTGCTACGGTTCGGTTCCGTTTTTAATGCACTGTATTGCTGAATTGTAGCAAGTTCACCAATTCAGCAAAGCGCGAGTAAGCGATGATCCACGGCCTTCATGTGTCAGTCATATCATGGTGGCTGATGCATATCGGTGTTTCGCACTGCTTCGGTAATGGTCTGTTCGTTGTGAAAAATGAGGCAACAAATGTCTGAAGCAAGGGAGGCATGAGAGTATGCTGATCGTATAATAAGCGATGTATATTATGTTCCTGTCATACTCGGCCATCGCCTCCAGGGATCTCTACTGCCTAATTATTGGATTGGATTAAGCTACAGAAATATCGATCATTTTCTTTGTCACTACCCGGTACTGTGTTCGGCGTACAGCCTCCTGGAATCGATCAATGAATTCATGTTTGCATTGATCGAATCTACAAGCAGACATATGAAAATGAACATACTCTGACCTTTTGATGTTTATTCTTCATTATGCTTATCTCGTCATGTGCGGTCGACTGTGTTTGCAATGGTGAGAGGAAAGCTAACCTCAGTAGCCACGATTTGGCGATGGCTTCATTTTAGCTAGAACTAGGCTGTTCTATGACTCTCTTTGTCTTATTTGATTTGGAATCTGGTCCATGGATAATGTCGAATTTCATTATAATACATATGCTTCCTTTGGAACTCATTATAATCGTTGGAAGCACATGAAGTACACTACAAGTACAACCGCGCCGTTGTAGAATGCAAAATGCAGCCCCTTAACCGTGATGACAAGCCAACATGGCTTCCATAGCCACCATCTAATTGCATAAACTGCTGTTCTATGCAAATGAAACATCGTACCAGTACCAGTATGGAATAACTAAATCGCCTCCGTCAAACTGAAGGAAAACACGTACAATCACACACATTCCATTGTTGATATCGGGTCTTGTATTATGTAGTTGGGTATTGTAATATCAATCGCACCTAGGAGAGATGGCTTTAGTGTGCTGCAACGCTAACACACCAACGTAATAGTTTTCGTAACCTGTTTGTCATGCACGTTCTCTTCAAAGCAATATGCTGGAAAATCAAGACGCCGACTTATACAAGAGCACTCCTACAATGTTGCCAAAAATAGATACATCATCGGACAGCACTGTAACCTATCAGAACATGTGGCTACCCACAACTTGAAAGTACACATATTGTCCTTTATCAAAGTTCACCTACCAGGCCAAACGTCCAAAATAATCCGAACACGGTTTGTAGTAGTCTGGCTTTATCCACACTAAACTCAAGCAGCGCCTCGTTTAAACAATTCAACGCAATAAAACTGAGGGCGTGCCTAACATTCTGCATGATCTATTTTCCAAGACACACCTCTATTATACGCGTGACGCCTTAGCCTTTGCCGTACATTGAATGACAAAAAATGTCAAACAAACATTTGCAACAATATCAATATGCTGGCATTGGTGGAGAGACATCATCCGATATGCCGCTCATTAATGATTAAATTGGGCCATAGAGACGACCACAATATCATCATAGTAACCGCAGTACCGTCGCAGGACACTGGATATACTTATTTTCTAAGTAAAGGTAAGCCGGGGAACTTACACTGTTATCCCTACTGTGATCCTGATATGGTGAAAATGCCTCATGAAGAATCGAAAAATTAACTCCAACAGATTAGTGTAATGTCATGCCAAACGTGAGCTCTTTTGTTTTATTTCAGCTACACGCTCGCTAATTGGCTGATGTTTTTGTCTTCAACAACAAACGATGCAATTGGTTGAACTATACGTCGAATGCTAACCATATCGAAATCCGACCAGTCAGGTATTGAGTAAGAACACTCTCGTGTTCAGGGAATTTAGACAGATCACATTCGTATCAGAGCCATAAAGGAGCAGCCATCGAAGTCTTACATATAAACCCATGAAACGTAACCTGCTGGAATTACAACCAACAGTCGTATGATAGCAGGGGGTACTATGCTTATTGACGTATAATTTAGCGGTCAGTTAAACCCATGACACGTATTGTAAGGACCATAATCTGTACAGTTTAATCTGATAAAACAACATTAGGGTAAATTGACAAGATAAGCGTACTTAAGCTATGAATTTCAGCATTGAGCAATCTTAGGCTCTATACTAAATATAAGCGAATTCCTGACCATACGGATTCCCCAGTTCAAGATGGAAATCGTCCATTCATTACTTGTATCAACGTAAGCGACTGTTTTTAACGCGACTGCATTGACATTTCATAGCCTGTAAGTATTCAGATTGATCTACTAATAAGCGGCGTCACCTTACGCACATATTTGCAGCCATTCGAAGTGGTATATAGGTGTAAGCTAGCGCTGGAGGCGAAATCTAGTCAAGATATTCATATTCTCTGGGCTGTAAAACTTGAATGTTACAAAGCTCTACCGATGCATGGTAGAAATGATACTCAAACGCACATATACATATGATATGCTTTGTCTAGTAAATACACACTATGCATAATGAATGATAATTACACCATACTTGCATAGTTCCGTCTTATGGTTGGTAGAGTACCCTGAGATATGTCATGACGAGTAAAAGGGTTAACACAAACTATGATGAATCGTTTTAGAACGGTGCAACACCTTTCCACGATTCAGCTATGAATAATATGCAGCGAATTCTTAAGCCACATTTATCACATTCCTTGTAAATATTAGTTGGATGCCATTGCGCCGAAAACAACAGTCAACAGATAATTTATCTCTCAAGTGTTCGGCTGTAGAGAAGAAAAACTTTTGTTTGCCAAGTGCAAACAATGATCGTTGTCCTTCACAGTTTACTAGTCCCTTGATCACTGCGCTGGTAATAAATGCGCATACTTCAACCAGTCATTCTAGTTTGAAATATCATATAAAGCCACACAGAGCGCACAGGATAAAAATACAACACATGCTGAACATTTGTGTAAAATTTAACTTTTGGGCCTGAGCTTTAAAAGTTCGCCAACCAGTTATCATATTCTATTATAAACCGTTAAATGTAGAAATTGCAAACATTGGCGGTGGGCACAATGTGACATTATAGCATACAATATGCGTTTGACCTAACCCATCCCACGCACCAACTACGCAGCATACTTCATGAGACGAAAAAGCTGTTGTTGTTACTCTCCTTTTCACTGTGTTAAACTGTGACAGTATCAATCTCCTGAACTTAAGGACAGTGACGGTAACTAAGTACAACAATGTGCATATTGGCCGGGAAAAAAACACATGACATGAGTTAATAGCTCACCTACCATATACTACTCCGTATAGGCTGGTTTAGTACAAACACGGACTATCATTTAGATACATATGGTTGATGTGATGACAGCATACTTATATAAAAAGGGTTATATAATACAGTCACACAAGTTATTTAATAACCGTTGAAAATGACAGCGGCATGTGTTGACCGAGAAGCACCTTCTCTGGTCTGACGAGGCAATTAATCACCGATTAATTTTGATGGGTTCCTCCATTGCAAGTGAATATACCACAGAGGCTCGATCAAGTATGCATGAACACGAATGCATTGAACATTGACTGTATATTTTATTCCTTACTTTGGACTGACGGTTGCTGCATTCAGATTTCACGAATAAATAGCGTAATCGGTGACCGTGATCCTATGGGGTTCTAGATCACGGTTGTCCATTACTTGCTGTCACAACGAAGAAAATCATAATGTTCCTTTTACTTTAGAAGAATTGAAAGAATCTTTGAAACTCTGCAAGGACACTGCAGTAGGACCAGACGATGTTCATTACCAACTTCTTAAACATCTTCCAGAAGAGTCCTTGTATGTCTTATTAGACATATACAATCACATATGGAGCAGTGGAGAATATCCGGACTCATGGAGAGAGGCTATCATCATCCCTCTCTCAAAGTCCGGAAAAGACCCAACCTACCCGTCGAGCTACTGGCCCATCGCTCTCACGAGCTGTCTCTGTAAAACCATGGAGCGAATCGTTAACAAGCGTCTTATGTGGTACTTGGAAATTAATAATATAATAAATGAACATCAATCTGGCTTTAGAAAAGGCCGATTTACCACAGAAAACCTTGTTAAGTTAGAGTCCTATATTAGAGATGCATTTTAAAAACCATGTCGTGTCTGTGTTATTCGATCTTGAAAAAGCATATGACACGACTTGGAAATATGGGATTTTAAAAGATCTACAAGAAGCTGGTCTTCGAGGTAATATGCCACTATTTATACAAAATTTTTTAAATGATAGATTTTTTAAAGTAAGAATTGGGACATCACTTTCGGACCAACATGGTCAGGAAATGGGGGTCCCACAGGGCAGCATTCTTTCTGTCACACTTTTTAATCTAAAGATCAATAGCATCACAAAAGTTCTTAAACCTGAAATAGAAAAATCACTTTATGTAGACGATTTCCTTATATCTTACCGATCCAGCAGTATTACCACCATAGAACGCCAGCTACAAATCAACCTTAACAAAATTCAGAAATGGGCAGATGAAAATGGTTTCAAATTTTCTACTACAAAAACAGTTTGTGTACATTTTTGTCAAAGAAGGGGCCTTCATCCTGACCCAGAATTAACCATCAATAAAAATCCCGTCCCTGTTGTGGAAGAAACCAAATTCTTAGGTATCATATTTGATTCAAAACTTAATTTTAAATCCCATATTAATTACATCAGGAATAAATGTCTCAAGGCAATGAATCTTCTTAAAGTAGTGTCCAAGCTGGACTGGGGAGCTGACAGGCAGGTCCTGCTCAGGCTCTACCGGTCCTTGATAAGATCAAAGCTTGACTATGGCTGCATCGTTTACGGTGCAGCTCGAAAATTTTATCTAAAACGACTGGACATAGTCCAGAATCAGGCTCTGAGGATTTGCCTTGGGGCATTTCGAACATCACCCATTGAAAGCCTCCACACTGAAGCCAATGAAATGCCTATCCATCTATGAAGAAACAAACTGGCCCTTCAATATGCAATTAAAATAAAAAGCAATCCAGATCACCCTGCCTATTACATTATCTTCCATCCCAAATACCAAGTAATATATGAAACTAAACCTAATGCCATACCACCTCTTGGCATCCGTATTCAAGAATCGCTAAACAACATATCCAATAATTTAGACATTATTGCTCCAAACAAAATTCCCGAAACACCACCCTGGCAATTGAACACACCAACAATAGACACATCCCTTACCAAATATGATAAATTAAATGCAAATGACCTCTTGATGAAATTTCATGAAATAAAAGAACATCACAAAGACAAGATACTTATTTATACTGATGGATCCAAAGATGCAAACCGTGTGGGCGCTGGAGTCGTGTTCGGACCTCAGACCCACAAGGAAAGACTGCCTGGTGCAGCATCTGTTTTTACAGCTGAAGTTACCGCAATAAGGATGGCATTGGGCCTTATTGCTCACCATCCAAATGCGGATTTTACAATTTTTAGTGATTCTTTATCTGCCCTGGAGGCAATTGGGAATAAGTTGTTATCGTGCCATATTGTTGTAGATATTTTAGAAAATCTTACTCGTTTATCCATGCTGGGAAAAAATGTTGAGTTTGTCTGGGTACCCAGTCACATAGGTATCCCAGGCAACGAAAGAGCTGCATAGGAAGCCCTACATGAGCCAGTGTCTGAAACCAAGATTCCCTTTACAGACTTAAAACCGCAGGTCGTTAAACTTTTTAAACAAAAATGGCAGGACCAGTGGGATGAATCCATTCCAAACAAACTTTACGAAATCCAGCCTCAACTTGAGGAGTTGCCACACAACTGCAGAGAGAGCCGAAGAGAAGAGGTCGTTCTTGCTCGCGCTCGTATAGGACACACCTATACAACTCATGCCTTTCTACTAAGGGATGAGCCCATCCCTGAATGTATTCCTTGTCAATGTGCCTATACTGTCAAGCACATTCTCATCGATTGTGCTGATTTGATTTTGATCCGACATCGTTTCTTCCGGGTTCAAACCCTTTCAGAATTGTTTGAAAGGGTGAATCCATCCAAGATACTTGGATTCATAAGAGAAATTGGACTTTTCTATAGATTTTTGACAATACAATTCTCAAATTATTATATATAATTCAATTAATATAATTCAATTATTACTAATTTTTAGTTAGTTTTAACCCTTGACTCCTTATCCTTTCGTACTCGTATTTACCCCTCCTTAAGCAGGCACCATATAACACACTAGTGTTGGTGTGCCGTTAAACCCTATACTTACCTTACCATTACTTGCTGTCAGCTGTGTAATGTATCGGAGCCAAATGTATAATGCCCTTTGTCAATGGAACGTCAATCATTCGGTGTCTCTTGATAATACGTGCCTATGCAGCAAATTGTTGGTCTATTGGATAAGCCAATAATAACACCAATGCTAAGACCATATGCGACGCTGGCTGCTCCTCATTAATCTATCTTGAAAGCAGTTACTCTATCGACTATTTCACATTTGCGGCTTCTTGAATATACATATCTAGGCGAAGCAATCTATTAGCAAGAATGAATGAGAGACCATTTTTAAGCCATTCGTAAAAATCTTCTATGAATATTATAAAATATTGGCGTACTAGGCAGGTATCCAATCGAGTGCAATTGGCAACATAGAAATTGTGTTTATCATGGTTTGCGTCGTCTGTTTACCAAAACACTTAATGCAAGAGTTACAAAGGTTAAAATTCATGCTGCCAATGAATTGGCCGTTACGGCATATTTTGTGACAATTTGAAGCAAAAGGCATAGACTTTCATGTAGTGATAATGAGTAAAGTTAAAAATGCGTAAGGCAGGTGTCGCAAAATCTGAGCTGATGTATATTAAAGCCTTCGGGTTTGCTTTCTATTGTGCCCAGTGTATTAGATTTTGTAAACCTGAGAGGATAGGTGCAGTAGCACAGTGCATGGAAAGTACCATCGTCGTTGCAGAAGAGCAACACTAAGTTTAAGAAATATAACATTATTAAAAGAGACAATGGGTATTTCACTATGCTCATTGTTCATTGTGCATTACGGTGGTCGTGCAATTGATTCTCGTTTTGCAGACAGTTAACATGGTCATGATAATGTCATACAATAACTATAATAGGAGAATAATTGATGACCAGTAGCCATCCTTACGTTTGCCAACTGGGTAAGAGCTGGTATAGCCAGAATATAGTTTTGTGTGATTACGATCAGTGCTAAAAGCCATGGATATCGTTGAGACAAACATTGGAACGGAATGGCCAAAAGTGGTCTTCTTTGCGATGGAATAGTAATGTAATATTGGGTTTCAACGCTTGGTATCGAACTCACAGACTTGGGTCGAAACTAAACCAGGGTAACTGCGTCTCTACTGAAGTTCTTTAAGCCTCATTTCGTTCATGATAGGCCGAAACTATTTGCAATGCGCCTATTCTACACTACGTGAGCTCAGCTGCTATATGCAACACTGACCATGAGAATTACTTATGTAACTGCATATCTACATTTACTAATGCGTCTGGCAAGGGCGAGAGACTCCATTTGCAAAAGAAGTACCAGGGATAATGCATATGAACATACTTACTATGAATTGTGGCCTCAAATATTCAAAAACCTCTACAAGCATGTACCGGTTACCTCGGCATTACCCATGGAAGACGTAGCTGTCTTCTTGGATAACATATCGTGCTTCATTGGTTATGCTATTTGCACTCAATAGTTACCCAGATACTACAATCGAAACAAGTGTCCCGAGGAAAACAAACAACATGGAGATGCATACACACGTATACCTCTCATTATCAGGCCATTGACTACCAACCTTTTTCACCCATGTACACGCATGCTATAGAATGGCGCGATCAAAAGTATGCACGAGAACTAAAATCTTGTTAAATATCTACACAGAAGGAAATCATATAGGGAATGATTTTGTTTGCCTGAAATATGTATAGCACAGTCATAAGGTAAAATGATAGTCATAAGAAACTCTTTCGACTTATGTTTTTACAGGCAACAAATATCTCCACAATGCAATGTGACAGATCGAGCGATTGCATTTCTATTCTCGGCACAGACGGCTGTCAATAAATAAATCCAAACGCTTATAACCTAAGTATTATTTGCTCAGAATATTTGGCAAGAAATAAGTCATTATTTGGCAATAATGACCGATGTTGGTCATCGTTGAAGCGCGACGCAAAGGATATGGTTCATGCTTAAGCATTGTGTTCACATATTAAGTAAGCGATAGAGTTTCACTTTTACATGTAGTTTAAAAACACAGAAATCCGTTATCACCAACACAGCAAACCAATTACCCCAATGAAGTACAGCGTTTTGCTAGAGGGCCATGCATGAGGTTTTTCCTGGGAATGGATACATGACTTTGATTTGTGATGTTTGGATGATGTTTTTGTCTCAGTCCTGAGGATTGATTGGCCATTAAGTGTGCATATGTCGACTCGAGTTGCCCCTGGACGCGCGAGCGCATTCCCCCTATATATGCATCTATAACGAGCTTGCTAGTTTTATTATAAGGCACCCTGTCAGTGATATAAAACGTGCGCAGAAGATCGGATAACTACTTTAATTAAAATATCGTCTTCATTATATGAAGCCATCTGGCCTGTTGGTATACTCTCGCTTTTATTAATATTAATGACAACACTTCGCTTTCTTTATTATTTGTGCCTCCTTAAAACTGTACTATTGATAAGCAGTGAGTAAACAAGCTCAATACATATTTCCACCATAGCATGCAATTTATCTGTCATAATGGCAGAATACTAGTGAGCGAAATACGCAGCTTATTTATCATAGTAATGTCTACAGCGAAATATATTCACCTTCTTACGGCGACCCCATAAGTCGTCTCGGAGTAATATCGGCCACGCTTCGTCTGTTTGCAGTGAAGTTGATTAGTTAGTACGCTCGAGTGATTACAATTCCAACAGGTAGATAATTTGCACATAAGTTTGAGTGCATTCAGTTTAGAATATTTACCGACAACTTGACTTGACGGCAACATAACGCGACAATAAACTGGAATTGATGCAAGTATGTACCAAAGCGCCCACAGTGCAAACATTGGCTTTGAAACTATGTACTTGATTTCAATAATCTCTGTTTGGGGTTAAGTTCACATTGTATGCCAACACTACGTTAAGTAAATATCGACGAGTTTTCTCAACCTGGTACAGTCATTGTATTGAATGTGTGCTTAGTTCAAACTACTCGTATATTGATGTTCGTCTCCGACAGTCCTCGTACAATAATCCTCGCATCGCACTTAGAAGCTGGTAAACTGATGGATTAGAGGGCTAGATTATCAGACTTGAAACTAATACTAATTCGTTGTTGCTCCTTTTCCCATGCCCCTATAATTCAGAATACGACTGAAATTGTAAAAGGTAATAATCCAACATACTTCTTAACTCTTGTCCCAACTGAGCATCGATTTGTAAAACTTGTCAAATATTTTGTTCCGGTGACAGTCAGAACATATCTATACGCTAAATACATCTCTGGATATGTAACAACATAAAATGCTTAGTTACAGATCCTATGATGTATCATGGAATTTTGCGGTTGGCTAACCTTAGCATTTTGCTTACACGAATTTGTATCAGCTCTGTCTGTAGCTGGCACATAAACCCCATAGCCATATTGGCTTTAATGTACCGGCAGCGTTAATATTAATAAAAGCAGTCTAAAAGCATGCGTTTTCATCCCAGCGGAATGCAATTCGCCAGTTCTATTGTCTGGTCTTCTTACAGACTATGGAAATATGTCCCTGGATGCTAAAGGGAGCAGATAATCCGCGACGATCACAGACATCGAATCATACATCATGTCCATCTGTCACAGTCGCGGTTATATATTATAGCTCAAAGTAGCTTACAACGTTATGGTGTAATTCCATTCATATATTGGAGGCCCAATCGAATTATGAATCATGGATAATGACTCAGGGCCACTCATACCTGTATTTTATAATTTATGTTAACTATTTGCGTGAGGAAATTTTTGTCGAACTGTAGAATGTGATAGAAATGTGTTCGTCAAATGCTATGATGTTCGATATGCTTTGATGTAATCAAGAGCTATAAACCTTGCCAACCCTCTCTTGGAAAGCAATATATAAAACATGCTTCTGGAATACTTATCATTATTTGAAGACTTAGCGTTTTACCAACTGTGCCACAGGCATTGCACAGTATTCTGCTAGCGACTAAACTGCAGCATACAGTGTTCATAGCAGGACTTTCATCACTGGATCATTGTTAAATTTACGTTATTGTTGGCATACAAGACCAACCCATTGACAGTACCATGCACAGGGGTCTCATAAATGTATATTTAGCCTAGGCGATTAGTCCAAGTTTGTTGAATTTGATTGAGGGCGGTCTAATTTACATAATCATTCACCAAAGGTTAGGGGTGCTATATTGCACCTACTATCTTATAGTTAAGTGATGGACCATCCTGCCTGACGATATATATATATATATATATATATATATATATATATATATATATATATATATATATATATATATATATATATATATATATATATATATATATATATATATATATATATATATATATATATATATATATATATATATATATATATAATCTATACGTATTAATCCAACCTTTCGTGCTCATATATACTTGTCTATATTTGCAGAATACCGAAATTCTGAAATCATTTTCCGTTTTAATCATATATTAGAATCATAATATATGTTGTAGGTGTGATCATCATAAGTCATTGGTAGCCTTGCGCGGATTTATTTAAAGTTGTAGATGGACGAGTAATGAGAAAAATTACCATTTATTTATTTTACAATTTAAACATCAATCAAATCTTTTAATACTTCAACTAAACATATTCTGCGCTCATGTTAAAACATTATTTTGACTATTTAGGCCAAAGTATATATGGTTGTAGGGAAGATATTGAGGATATTGGGAAAAGTCAACGAATGATTAGTTGTTAAGATTTGATTTCGCTATAATATTCAAAATTCAAAGAAATCATTCGTAAAAGATTATCTTTAAACGTTATTAAGACCCGACTATCATTGACCATTTAAAATATTTACAATCGCATCTACGCTCAGAGCTATTAAACATGGATTTGCTATTTGACCTAAAAAGCCCTAAATGTTTCTTGTGATAAAATGTTAATTTTAACGTAGTATCTTTCTTCGTCGTGATGCCATGCTATGTAAATTGAGCCCCAAGAAACAAATGTTGGTGAATTCAGATATTTAGGCTAAGTGAGCACTTATCCAGTTTTTTTTATTCATCGACCGATTCCATAGCACGTTAAGTTAAGTCAATGATATAAAAAAAGTCGAATCATATCGACGACCCAAGCTGTATGTATTGCCTTTATATGGTTCGATTTCCTATTTGTTACTGGACGTGAATTTTAATCCATATATGGCACACGGTAGACGGTTCAATACACCGGAAGCTGAAAACGGGCGGAGATTTAGCGGTAGTACAAGAGAATGGTAGAGCTGCATGTGCGTAGTAACTGGTGTAGATCAATGATTTCAGGTATAACAAATGGTCAAACCACTGAGTCGATGTTTTCACCGCTAATCCACACAACTGATAGATAATTCCATTAACTGTGTCCGCATTTATAATATTATAATTAGCTGAAAATTTCTATCCACTCCGCGCTGAGTTGTGATATTTGCACGTACCAGAATAACTGCACGTCATCAGACTCTGACATGTCTTTGTTAGTGACGCATCAATCGCAACCCGCATTGTTTCTACGCAAATCCTATCCTTCGGGTTTTTTAATATGTATATTATTTTCTTTGAGTAGGTACTTAGATTTGTGAGCTAGATGGCTGTTTTTTTCCCAAGCTTAGTACTTAATTAAAAGGCTAACGAAATAAGGCTGTTACATGGCTAATCGTGGACATTAATTAATTTCCAGATTTTTTTAACCTACCATGGTCATCCCGCACACCATTCTGTTTTCATTGTCACTGCAAGTTGCCATGCCTATTATTAAGTAACTGCTTTCCGGCTTTCCAGGATAACTAATGTTATAGATCACCGATTAACAAGGATTGTATATTTCATGTCGCATTTTAGGAGTTCGTATCCGCCCAGGTATAAGCCAGTATATATTATAGATGTACAACCATGTTTAAGTATGAGCATGCAAAGTGAGCTCACTCAACTCCGAAATGTGTCGGCCTTTTTTTAAACATGTATTAATAAGGTTTTGATGGCCAACTCAGCTTGCCGTCTCGAAAGGCTAAGTTTGCGGAACTCGGGTTTTCTTTATAAATATTACCCCTGAAAATCAAGGTTAACAAAGAAGCACGGAAACATAAATCAAGCGCTTTACATAAAGTTGCTAATATACCAATTATTGATAGCAAGAAACATCACACCGAGGTACCATTGCATACATTACTTTGCTACCTTCAGAGCCAATGCTTCCAATATTCGTCAGGTTCTCCTAGTTAGACTTCTGATATAAATTTATTCATACACTCAGTGACATAATTTAGAATCGTAGGCCAAAGCGTTCTAATGCATCATTATTGGTTCTAACTATAATATTTGAGCAGATATGCTAATGATGTCGGGCATAGAAATATCAAGCTCAAACGAAGGCAAGCTGCAAAAGTACGTAGGGAAAAGCACGGATGAAATTGGTAAAACCAATCTTTTCTGCATTATTACCTGCAGTCGATACTAAAATGGTGATGTTGCTGAATCATATTTACATTGAATATTTGGGTAATCTCACCTGCGCCACAGCTACAAATGTAGACATCAAATAATAACGGACTTAATGGAACCGGAAATACAACAAGGTCCCACTCAATTCCAATCCATGATAATTGAACCATAACACAATTACGATGAGAACGGTGGTTGGATTAGGCACGAAGTCGGTTAATGTGTGGATGATCTTTTCACGGCATCTGTGAAACATGACATATTATGTGCAATTAGTATGCCTACGTGACACTAGAACAATGTGGTATTCCCGTCAATTTAAATTAATCCAGACTACCTGTATATGAGAATCTGAGAATATAATAGCGCATACCCAGCATAATTAAACCAGGGCTTGTTCCAGCGCTACTGCTTATGATTAGTTTTTTTGTCAGGCGCCACTTAGCGTAAAAATATCAATCCGAAGCTCTTGATGAATATGTTGCATCTCATCATCTTGCGTTTTCATTAATATAAAACACAGCTGTTGATTGACCTTGTTTTCTATCCATCTTTCGTTAGAGTGAAAGCGTGAAAGCCTACCCATGATATACGTCTTAGAAATGCTCCCTTTGCAAGGGGTTTGACATATTCATACAGATGAATATATATACAAATATGTATATATATACTTTTTCTACTTTTGCTTACTTATCAGTCTCAATTTATTGCACTAGCATTAATTCTCTACCGAATTAAGTCAAATAACAGTGGTTGTTTTAAAACGCAATTGGGTTTGTAAAATATTGCAAGTTCAGCTCACAGAGACCCCAGTGACATTGTGTAAACCACCCGAGTTTGAATATACTTTACTCAGCAAAAGCCGTACCAACAAGGTGCATAGAGTTGTTCTCGGGACCAGAGTAAATACATGGGCAATACGGAGCTATAATATTAACAGTTATATCGTCACTCAACGACTATAAGCGTAGTGTTTATGTACTCTGGAGGTATCTTGGTCATTTCAGATCGCACAATTCTGTGTTCGAATGAACGGTAAGTATTGATGTCACAAACAAGTTGGGCTGACTCAGTAACATGAGGCCATGTGCTGATTTTATAATATCACTCGCCATGTAATGGAATCACGTTCCGGGACGCGATTCGAAATACCTTGCTGCTATAGTCGAAGCAAACAGGCTAAAGTTACTAACAACCGTTCCGAACGGTTTTAGAGGTTTAACTTAGCTAGCTATGTTAAATATTGGATTCAATAATTGAGGCGCAGTAGCTTTACAACTATATTCCCATATTAGCAGGCAATTATCTGACTTTATGTTGGCGTGGGCATGCTTTTACTCCGTGAATAAAGCTGTCTGACGTATCTTTGTCCACTGCAAGAGAAAGGGAAATTACCAGTCAAGAGCGCTGTTTACACGTTACTGATATTCAATAGTCTCTCCATCATGTGTAGGTGACGATAGCGTCTTGAACTGGACGAGATTTTTGATGCACCAATCACAATCCGTGTCTCTTGGTCACTCTCGGGAACTTTTGAGTCGTTGTCTCATAAGTTTTACATTTCCGAAGATTCGGCGCCATATTTGTTTTGGTACGCTCCGTTTGAAAGACTTGTTCGATCTGCTGCTGGATGGGTCGTGCCTGCTTTGTGAATGTGGCTGCTGGGACGGGGAAACATTTTGCTGCACATTGTTAGCTACTGCTCGCGATGCAATGCTTAAAATGGGTCAGGGTTCGACACCAATGGTTGTCCGCCTGCGGGGATAAGTGATTTGTAATGTCGGATAAGCAACTTGTCAACTTGTCCAACCGGACGAGGTATTTTTATGAGCCGGGCACAATATGTACATGACGTCACATAAAACCGAGGGTGCGTATCACAAGCCAGTTTCATGAGCCAGACACGCGCAACTAAGGTCAATCCGGATCACAACCTTTGCGTTGATTGATCACGAAGATTAACGAACGTGTCTAATGAATATTTGGACGCGCTAGTTTAAGACCTTGTCTGTCGTAGAGTGTAGGACGAAAAGCGTAGCGGAACCCCTAAAGTCTGGGACGCAGACTAGGAAATTACATTGTTACATCAGTTATGTGGTTGTTAACAGTATTCAACAGATTTTAACATTTGATATTTGCCCAAAGCCTATCCCTGACAATGTAACAGCAGCATCGTTCATTTGAGTCGTATTCGGCCTGAACTAAACTTACCCGTTACTGTTGTGCTAGTAGGTTATATTCGTTGGTGCTTTGTTGCATCGTCTTTTGTTAGAATGTACCCCCCGCTTACTAGTTGACCTCGGGAGACAAGACAGCCGGTGTGTGCTGTTTCAATAACCGATTCAAACATCAGCATCCACATTATGCCCTAATGTTAGGACGCACGAGAGGTATTGCTCACAGGATGTCATATAGCTTAGAATTAAGGCACTCGTTCGCAACCGCAGCAATAATTTAACTGCTAGAAACAATGCTTGGATAATATGCGCTAGGGGAGATTGCTATTGAGTCATAAACTGTTTTTATCAAGCATTCACACACACACACACACACACACACACACACACACACACACACACACACACACACACACACACACACACACACACACACACACACACACACACACACACACACACACACACACACACACACACATATATATATATATATATATATATATATATATATATATATATATATATATGTATATGTATATATATATATATATATATATATACATATATATGTATATGTATATATATATAAATGTGTGTGTGTGTGTGTGTGTGTGTGTGTGTGTGTGTGTGTGTGTGTGTGTGTGTGTGTGTGTGTGTGTGTGTGTGTGTGTGTGTGTGTGTAGTGCTCAGCTGCAATTAAGTATTTCATTCAGTGTCGATGACCAATGTAAACTGACTATTTGGCTAATAGCCTCCTCTACGCAAGCCACGATTGATCACGTCGTCGCTCATATTTACTTTTGAATTAATGGAACATCGCGTATTATGCAATTATATTCTGACAGTAATTTATAAACTTATATACCTGTCATGATATTTCAATCTACAAATATGGATATTTCCATGCGATGTTATATAATTAAATGAGCAGATCGCCAATTGCTTTGTGTCAAGGTCAAATATATCAAATGTAGTTTTCACAAATGCTCAAAAGGGACACATATGATATACTTTTTAATAGCGTAACGTGGCGATACGCAGACGACAACGGTATATATTATGCTTGTTGGAAATGTACAGTACTACAGAAAGGTTATTCTCAAAACAAACAACTAATCGCAGTGGCTCATTACAATTTATATGTCTGAATGTATCGCATTATCGCCTTGTATCTGAATTAATATGAAACCTTGTTGTATCAATCATGTTACTCCGATCAGTCGTAACATGTTGTACACATGACAGAGAAAACTATGGCTTGCTTGCCCCAGTATCTGTGTCAAAATGCCTATGAGATATCATAGATTCATTGCCAAAGTGTTGCGCTGACCAAATTAGTGAAACTATCCATTACATTCCTTAAAGTAGCCGACGCTATATGGTTATGAAAATTTCAGTTGATACGGCCCTCACTGTTCGACCAATTACGACGCACATGCAAACAACGTGAACGCATGATCTACAGAACATTGCCTGCCCTCGCTACAACATTGTCGTCCATGATAAACGGTTTTACCACTGGTTTCTGCAATCGGATTGGTCACGAAACGGCTGACAACTGCATTGCATTGCATGGGTAAAATGCAAGTTTCTACGATAATTCATAATAAACGCATGTCATTCCCGTGGAATAATTGTCCAATACCAAAAGGATTAACAGAGCTTACCTTGTGCGACCTCACTGATTTTGTCACATGAGGCATTTATATCGAATCGTAGATATGGTTACCGGTAAAAAAATTGGGCGCCATTATCACCTCTAGCGAGAAATAACCATACACCACGCAGCCGTCATAAAATTGGGCTTAATAGTCATAGCCTGAATGTTGCGCTTTTGCTAGTAAATCGGAAACAGGAGACCTTGCTTAACCGATTCTCATGGCTGGCGGTTTTTATTGAATATAATTTTGCATAAATTATGCCACCTGTTGAAGACTTCATGGTCTGAAATCGCCCCGCACGTTAAATCTTTTACGGAGATTATGAAGTGCGTGTTGCAATCACGCTAGATTGCATATGTTCACTGGACTAAATTTCTAATACATGTCGACGGAGCATATGCTAAGTCAACTCCGAAATCAAGAAACATCATGTCGTCTCTGGCCCACTTGTATAGATGTAATTGAATGCTCCGAATTCGTCCTTGCACCATGCATGTAAAAGAGTGGACATTACATGCACAATTCCTTATAGCGTTTTCTTTTTTTTTTTACGAACTTTTTGGCCAATTATTTGACTAAAGTGTCAGACGCAATTTACTCGAACTGCTACAACGACGGCCATCTTGCAACGCAAATACCGAACAGAAAATGCGATTCCGACATACAATGCAAAATACATGACACTTTGCCTGCAAGCATGATGTTTTCGACGCAAGAACTCACAAGCGACAACGCCATGCACCCTACAGTAAGCAAATTCATTAAAGACAAAGTAAAACATGCCAAATACTTGCTCTCAAAAAAGGCGGAGGAAAAGAAGCGACATTAGAACGGCGAAGTTTTGAAATATATTTGTTGCGGAGCCGACCACTATTGCAAGCAATCTGAATGGCCAAGAGTCTCAGCGATGCAAGTAAATTTTCTCCGGATGACAATGCATTGGAATATTGCCTATGTCGCGTCAGCTAGATTATCCAAAAGAGAGGTCAATATAAAACAAATCACTCTCTTGACCGTTGGAGCGTGTACACCTGTACGACATTTCAATGAAGTGACAGCTATCGTTTAAGTTGAGTGATTGGCAGTTACTTTGTGGAGAGCATATCAATATAATATTTTTCCAAAGGTCACATATAGTTGCTTTTTGTTGGTTTACTGTATTTCGTAATAATCTACACAAGCTAAGCGGTAGCGTTATATAACATGACCGCGCGACTACAGAAAGGTAAACACATGTTAACATTGTTTGGACCCTGAACTAAAATATAATTAATTCAAAGTAGATCACGACACCTACAGATCAATCGGCTGGAAAATTCGAGCGACATATGTTTGCAAACGTGAAACATAACGGCACAGTACATCGGCTGTTCTCACAGATAGCAACCAATCAGAGTTAGTTTATAACAACTTCGCATATTTCAATAACAAACACATACTAATGACAAAACTACTCCAAAATTGTATACAGCTTGTGTCGAACCTTGTGCATGTTCTGCCCATAATAAAGACGACAATCATTTGCTTCATCCAATACCGTTATCAGTATTCCACGTCAATGTCAGAAATCTAATCCCAATGTATTACGGTGTCCATATTTGTGAAACCCTTCACTACTCACTAACTGCAAAGCGATATTAATATGCTTCTGTATCTCGGGCGCATTCTATTAATACGTAAACACATCGAAAATACATATCTGCTCTGTTTCACAGTGATGTTGATATTCAATAATGAACGAAGGAAAGACCACAGATTACGGGATTCACGCGAAACTAGCGCGGAGTGTCTCAAAATACGGTATGGTACGTTCGGTAGAACTTCAAGCTACGTATCGGCGTACATGGTGAACGCATAATTTTCAGACCATGGAAGGCTTCGCACTGCTGTACTTTTGTCAATGACACCCGATTTGAAAACTTACTTTTGCATTATGTCGTGTCAAGCGATCTACTCTAGCCGCAGATATTGATGAGCCATGTAGTCTTTGTAGACGAAACCCGGGATACCTTTATCGTTGCAACTGTCTATATTATACGAACATTTATTGAACCATAACACAGTGTCATTCTTTGGTTGGTCGACAAATACAATGCGGTATTTTTGCCAATTCAGTCGCCCTCATATATTCGTTCTGAACCTGTTTAATTGACATCAACGAGCGCTGCTTATATTGATAGCTTGAGATTGCTACTTTATGCGTGGTTATATATTGTTTATTTTGCTGTTTCACAAATCGACCTATTGATCCGACCAGCTTGTATGTTTTTGGCCGCAGAGCAATAGGTGATTTGTTCCAAACGTTGATGGATAAGCTTGGTGTAATCGCATACCCCAAACAAACCTATCGCTCAATGCTGCTTATTTTCGTAACAATATCCATTTCTTGAGCGAGCGTTTAAATGACCTCTCTTTATTAGGATTTATCTGTTTGTCAATTCTACATCAAACTCATGTGTTCTGTATGAGTACATGGCTATTCAAACGTGGCCAAACAGGTTGGGACTGGGCGCGTTGTATTCACGGCATGATATGGAGTTCGCTGACCATTTGCTATGACATCGAATACTGACAGAATAGATCCAGACATGCCTAATTTCTACAGTATAATATACCCTTATGTTGTAAAGAATATGCGTTCAACTCGCTTCTAAACGTTTATTAGCACAAGAACCATAAACATGCATATCATCAATGTTGTCACACAGAAGACATCTACATGATGCTCCCCATCACTCTGCCCGCTTGATCAAATAGTATTAATGTTGATGGAGCAGTCCCAAAGACTTATATATTGACACTTATATGGGTGCAATGCGATGCAACTGAAGTTGTAGCACATATGACTACAACCAGCATGCTTCTCCGCCATTTAGTTGGTTTAATCTGTCATTCAGCTGAGGTTAGTGCCAACCAATATCGCTGTGCATAATGCTGACATTGCAATGTTACACCGCATAGCCACTAAACAGAGTTACATGCACAACTTGCAATGATAATCTCCTGGCCGATCCAGTTCGTAGATTTCATTCCAAAGGAGGTTATCGGCTAGTCTGTGTCAATGTTTTATTTGGACGCACGTGTTGTAACACCCTCTAAGTCATATTTTGTATAATTTCATGCACATTGCATGTATGCCACTCACCGTCCCACTCGATCATTTTCCTCGGAGGGCGTCCTAAGTAAGGTACGTTGCATCTACTGGTTAAAAACTGTACATAACGCGCAAACGTCTCAGGAGCCACGATCAATCACATCTAACCGTAAAATGTCCAATTAGAATTGCAGGCGAGTTGGCAGAATGCTTTGCAAAAAAGTGACTCCTGTTTAGCGAATTACTTCGAAATGTATGATGTTGACATCTCAATATGGCAAAAAAGGCATAATCCAGTTCGCATCTAGGATCGAGACGTTGCTAAGTGGGAATTAATGTAAGCCAAATATAATCGTCGAACTGGTGAATGACCCATACCCTAAACGCTTTCATAGCAATATAAAAAATTATAGCCACAGATCGATTACAATCAAGCGCATTGCGGCATTTTGGCGCCCCGGTTGGCCTTAGACAAAAATATTTAGCAGAAGGCTGCGTTTCTAAGGTAATTTCGAGATTTTGCTGTTTATCACAGCGGGTGTTCGGTATCAATTTAAAGTATGGACGTGTTACCCCAGTAAGTCTAGTGACGGTGAAATGAAATGAAGATGAAGGCACTTTTCATTGATGCAGAAGTTGCTATATTCTTAGTGCGCAAATTGCAGTCAGAGCTGCAAGTTACAAATATCCTCACAACGAGATGCATAATCATTGTGTCCCTACTCGTCAAAGTATTATATAAGTTTTGATAATTTGTAGGGGGTTCGATAATATATCTGCGCTTACTTACATAGCCACGTCTATCCATAGCTAATGTATGTCAGATATAAGCATTTATCAAACATTCGCGCTGACACGTTTTAAGTCATCAGGTGTTGCACACATAGCAAAAATCCCATTAGATGCGGTACCTAGTTTTCATGTATTTCAGAGATGTCTGAGGCTGGATGATCCATCACATACCTATACGATAGTCGGTGTAATCTAGCACCCCTCACCTCGGTGAATGATATTGTGAATTATACAACCCTTCATCAAAAACTGATAACCTTTGCATAGCACGGTGCAATATACATTTAAAGGACCCCTGTGCATGGCCTCGTCAATGGGGTTGTACTGGTGGAATGCCAACTAGACTGTTCATCTAGCGATGAAATTCCTGATATGAACACTGTATGCTGCAGTTAACACGCTTGCAGAATATTTTGCATTGCCTGCTAGAGAGTTGACAACACGCTGCGTCTTTCAAAAAAGATAAGAATTCCAGAAGCATGTTTTATATATTGCCTATTGCGAGAAGGTTAGCAAGGTTTGTGGCTCGATTCAGCTATAGACTATATCACAGCATGTTGAACATCATAGCATCGGCGAACACATTTCTATGACGCTCAACAGTACGAAGAAAACTACTCCAAACAAATAGTTTTGAAATGTTAAGAAAGCCAGGAAAGATTAGCTATGATTCATTGTGCAGGATTCATAATTAGAATCGCACTTCAATGATGTATTGTTTAGACAATAATATGCCAATAGGCGATCGCCTTTTGAGCATGAGGGCATTGATTACAGTTCTCTGGGGTGAAAGCATATTTTCACAAGGCTGAATTTGGTGACATTGGCACACAAACTCTATTGGTGGCAATGTAATCAGCAGGTTCGTTAACCGTTTTCCGTTAGAAATTGCGCAATGTGGAAGCGATATATTTTGTGTCTAAAGTATATAACCGCGACTGTTTGATTCTTTGTCTCTTATTCTCGTGGATGATCTGCTCCCCTTAGCCGTGCTCACCATCTCATAACGGGATACACCCTACCCATATTACATTTGAAAGAATAATCTGTAAACTCAACATGACCATGTTAACTGTTTGCAAAACTGAAATCAATTTCAAGACAGCCGTAATGCACAATGAGTAATAAACCTAGTGAAAGACCAATTGTCTCTGTCAATAACTGCTGTCATGTCTCTTTAACTATATGTTGTTTCTCTCACATACGACCATGACCTATGTCGGTGATGTAATCTGTTGATACGCGTTTCATTTCTAAGCACAATCATCTATAAATAGGAGGTGTAACTAATCGTACATCCGTAGCGCGTCTTTAGTGGCCGCTTATACGATGTAACCAGATATTTGGCGTAGTCCAGGACACTGTGACCCCTACATGGTTCAACAATACTGCTATGAGGCTCCTTCTTAATATTTCCGTTTATGTCTTAAAAGATGCGAAAATTGATCGTTCAGCTATGATCTATCATTTATTAAAGTCCCCATCACTTGGGTTCAATAGACACCGAATGATTAAGGTCCCGATGACAAAGGGCAAAATACGTTTAGTTCTGATTCATTACACAGCTGGCAGCCACTAATGAGCAACAAGGTTCTTGAACTCTATAGGATTACGGTCACTTATGCAAAAATTCAATTATGGTGCTCATTCGTGACATGAGAATGCAGGAACATTCTACCCGTCAGTCCATAGTAAGCAATAACATAGGCAGGCATTCATACCAATGCATTCATTATCAAGACATAACAGTATTAAAACTGCAAGTTCGCATGCAATAGAGTACCCAATCCAACCCACTGAAATACACTATAATAACTCAGTGATTAATGGCCTCGTCAGCTTAGTACTTCCCGATAAATTGCATGGCGCCGAGAAGGTGTTATCGGTCAACACATGCCTCAGTCATTATCACCGGTTATTGAATAACTTGTGTGACTGTATTATAGTGTTCACGTCAACCAACCATATGTAGCCACACGATAGTCCGTGTTTGTATTAAACAAGCCCATACGGAATAGCATATGGGGGTTGAGCTAGTAACTCGTAGAATTGCAATTTCGTCTATTCATCATATGAGGTTCTCCAAACATGCATATTCGTATACCATGTCACTTTCGCTGTCTTATAGTTCAGGATATTGATAATGTCACGGTTTTAAACAGTGAAGGGGAGAGTAGCAATAACAACTTGTTCGTCTCACGAAGTATGCTGTGTTGTTAGTGGGTGGGGTTAACATACAGCCCAATCCTCAGTGGAGGTGGGGTTGCAGGGGTATTCCCGGGGCCTCTGTGGTCCTGCTGAAACTGGAGAGCAGTTGCCATACCAGGAGGCTTTTGCACTTTATCACACAACGCCTATGCATTGAGGGCGGGTCAATCACATCTTGCTCTCGTCTTTTTCATTGATTGAAACAGTCTGACACGCCTTTTTAGAACTGGCCTGAGATATAACAATCTTCAAGTGCCGCCGATACAATGTCAGCGATGGAATTCAATTTGCTCTGAGCCAGAATGCGGATCTGATCATGTTTTTTCGCCTTAATGGTCAGCCGCCGACTGATGAATGTTCCAGCAATTACAAGTAGCCTACAAGCGGCCCCAGTAGCACCCAACACTGTGGCAATTGGAATGGCACTTCCTGTAGACATTACACCTACACCACTTGCGCCAAGACACACACCAACAGTACATAAAGCAGTGTCTACCGCGTCCACTGAGTTTACTGCACGCCTATATTTCTTATACATACCACCATAATGCTCGTTTTCTTTCTCAAGGTATTGCTTCTTGAGACTAATCTCATTCAGCGGATAGGAGTGCCTGGATTCTCATCAGGCGGCCCAGTTGGTTGGTTGTTGTTTCATACTACCCTTATAGGCACATAAGTCTATAAGTCAAATTCAATAAGGAGTGATACTACAGTACAAGTCGCCCCTCCGTCTGTAGTGGGTGTATAAAAGTTAATAACGCTGCCTTCTTCCAGCTGTACAGGCTGGGCAAAAGATACTACAACAGCCTGTTCGTTAGCAGGCTTGTGTATTCCTGCCTGGTGAACTGTCCCATTTATAACAGGAAACACTGCTAGCGCCAGGTGATATTGGGTCTCCCAGCTCAACGATTTTATTATCTCCCATTTCAAGGTCTCCAGTCATAGTACTACCACCTTTCAACTTTCTGTTGAGTTCCATAAATACTCGTTTTTATTGACATCTTGTAAATTCGAGAACAACACCAAAAGGTTAGTCGTGGTTGTTCAGTAGACGTCCCTTACTATCTCTTATCTGAACCTTTAACTCATTCACAGCTCCGACAGTAACACGTTTTGACACAGAATTAGGGATGTTTGTGGTCATAATATCACCGCAAGAGCCGCCCCCACAGCCCACAACTTCAAGAAGCGCAGTGGGCGCAGCATCAAGTATGTTGCGCGTGGTACTGACTTGATCCAGGTGGACATAAAGTGGGTTAAAGATGCTAAAGTTCACGGGATGGTCACCTTTGTGAAGACCTGAAGGAATCCATTCTCCACCCAGACCGGTATCAAGACCCTATATGTTTTAACGCACCGTCGTCATATTGTGAAGGCCAAGCATCAGGAATTGAGAGGGCAATAGTCCCATCTGCAGCATTATACTCCAAAGTAAGACCTTTGATCTGAACATATACATCCTGGACAAGTTTGAAGTTCTAGAGGCTAGGGGGCAAAACGACACCTACTTCTTCTACTTTAGAAATTTGCCACTTTGTAATGGGCATAGCTAATTCAATGTTACACCAGCCTACAGTATACGTGATTGACCTTCGCATAGATCACCTCCACTATTGTAAATATCATTTTGCAGGGACACAGCCTCGCCGCTTTGAACATTTGACAGAGTGTGATACATAGCACTATGAATAAAGAAGCCTCAACATTCAATACGAATAAAACGTACAAACACGGTCCGGTATACCCACCATATATTGACGCGGAGGATCTGACACATCTCCTCATTCAGGTGAAATCAGATAATATCGCAGATGCGTTTGGGGTGGAGTTCTCCAACCTGTTTGATAAATACTTAGCACCAGACATAAGCGACGACAGCATTGACGTTGACTGGAGAACCAACCACATGCAACACTGGCAGAACCAGGTAAACTTTGTTGCATGGTGTGCAACAAGCGGCTGCCTGGTTTCTGCCCTGGGCCACCTCAAATCTGACTACCCAGCACTAGGTAACCTCTACAGGCTCTACGTTTACTACACCGTCGTGAGACTTTTAGACGAAATGAGTATAGCACTGCCGCATGACGCCACATCGTCGGCTACCAACAACACCTTGACAAGAGAATCTACCACCAGCTCTGTCACGAGTTTGAGGTTGACGAAAACAGCGACTGGAAGATAAAGGGTGGTAACCAGGGCCTAGGGCAGATCTACTTTACCGACCCTGAAACTCACGAGGTACGGATCACCAATCATTACGGAAACTACAACGTCGACGAATCCATCAGGCAAACATTTGAAAAATCAACCAACGAGTTTGTTATCCAGGGCGGCAAGCTGCACATTGATTTCATAAAGCAAAACCAAGAGGGGGCAAACATCACTTGGAACACTTTCATCCTGGAAAAATCGGAAGGGTTCACATCCCCATGTATCTCACGGATCACCGACAGCATTCGGACCTATGTCTGGGCCATTCTTGGTGCACAGGCACAGACCCGCTCGGCGATACTAGGTGTTGGCACGTCCTTTGATGCTCAGAAACAATTTCAGGCTAACGTTGAGGATGCCATCAACTCCGCAGTGGACATTCCCTCATCCATCCGCATGTATCAGAACGTCCTCCAGAATGCTTCTTCAAAGGTTGATTATGTGTTTGAAACGGGCCTGTTCATGGCTCCGTCAGATATGAGCCTCGCCATTGAACACGTTGATGGGTACACCAATCTGATTACCATTGCAACTGAGGAACAGCAAATCTGGTTTGCTACGTAGTAGGTCTCAGAGTATCAGTAGGATAACTCCCCGCCACCGCCAC
Organism: Urechis unicinctus; assembly: GCA_034190875.2. Taxonomy (NCBI): domain Eukaryota; kingdom Metazoa; phylum Annelida; class Polychaeta; order Xenopneusta; family Urechidae; genus Urechis; species Urechis unicinctus. The sequence continues at coordinate 8,393,702 of CM067345.1, forward strand.
AGCTGCGACCATACATGTTCTGCCATCTAACGAGCTGCCTTTGCAGCTGATGTAAGCAGGCATGATAGGGTGGAGCCAATGATTCCTGGAAGGGCGGCTGCTGCCTTACTTGCTAGGCCCTTCAGGACGCTTGCCAAGGAGTTCAGCTGCTTTTTTATCCACTCCTTTAAGCCGGGCTTGTCAGCTGACGGCGGTGCCGGGGTTGGACTACTGTTCCCTCAACCCGTCAAAGCAACTACCAGGGTCGAGATTGCCAATCCAATTGCAGGGAGGATGGAGGTGATTGTTATGCCCTGCTCCCGGAACAGGGTGCGTACACGCTCAGCTAGCGTTGTGTCCTCGTTAATTTGGGTTCGCAGACGTTCGCGGATTGCAGAGGCAGCCTCAACTCGGCCACTCCGAAGATCCTGCAGCTCTGCAAGCTCATTTGCTCGGAATCTCAATGCTCCACTTTCACCCCTCCCATCCTCCTCCAAGCTTGCCATTTTAGCTTCCCGTCGGGCTATATCCCTTTCTATCTCAGTTATCTTAGCTAGGTTGTTCACCAGCTCATCCCTCTTGGTCTGCATAGCTTTGTCAAGCCCTACAAGCTCTCGGTATGTCAGATCATCTGTCTGCGTGCCCACGTCTTCTATAGCGTTATGAAGGTTCTATATGAAGCTTGTTTCTTCCGCGCCACCCCCCATCCCGGTCATTGCTTCAGGGCCGCTCATTTTTAAATTCTCTGCAGCTTTAGCAGAACGCAAATCAAGAGATAACGGCGGTGACTAGTGTTCAGGTTGAGGCCAGCCGAAAAGGGCGCTGCGGCTCGAAAAGCTTATCAAAATAGACTTCTGAGAGAGCTGCAGGAGGCTAAGTCTGCGCTACAGTCTGAAAATTGGCCCGCTCCGCCTGCCCCCCAGTTTGACCGCGGGTCTGCCGCAGGGTAGATGGGTACCACTCAGTCTTGGCCAACGTGGGCGACATCACCTTTGATTGTCGGTGGAGTGGGGGTGTTTGGACTAGCATTGTATTGCTACAGGTAAAGAGCCTCACCCTCCAAACAGGTTGTGCCCAGGGGAAAACCAGCTCATTTAAAGGATCCGTTTTACATGGAATAAGATGAAAACACCAATTGCTGATGGAAAAATGCTCGTCAACGCGCTGTACCACGGTGACGTTGTTTCCGGTATATCAACAGGTTATGCCAAGCTTGCTAAGATGCTTCTGGGTGGTGGGACCCCACGTCTTGATTTCTTCCTACGAGACCTGGCTATGGCTGTTCCGATGTTGCACTAGCCATGGCCTCAATGGACATGCTAATTAAACAGGCGATTATACCAGTTGCGCCTCCAGGGATATGCCAAGCATACTTTTCGTGATGTGGACGAGGCTATGCTTACGTTGGCGGGTAAAACATTCAACAAGCTGGACGCTGAGCCTCGGCTTTTAGACTTCTACGAGCCCTCAGAAGGTCAACAAGGGCGTGAGGTGGCGTTTATTATACTGGGCTTGGCTGTGAATGGGCTGGTTGCATACAGGCTACCTAAGTAGGCTATTTTGGAGACTCGGGTGTTTACTTTGTATGGATTGTCGCATGCAAAAGATCTACTATAGTCCTAAGGGCTACTGGAAAGGCATTATGGCTATCAAGAAGCCTACAACGGAAGCAAGGGTTTCTGTGGAAGTTGCCAGGAGGTGGCTAACTAAGAAGCTATACCGCAAATCTACCTGCCAGTGCCGAAACACATTCCCAGGCTCAAGTGTGATGTCCCTGTCCCTAATGAGGTTCACCAAGCCGATCTCTTATTTCTTCCTCGTGACGTTGTGAAGCGCCGCTACCATGCAGCCGAGCCATTGACTACAAAGGATGCTAAATAGGTTGCAGGTGCACTCGAAAGGATTTACAAGCGAGGACTGCTGGGGAGGTGTAAACTACTTCAGGTAGACCCCGGACGGGAGTTAATTGGAGCAGTGAATCAGCTGCTTATAAAGCGTGGAGTATCAGTCAGGCGCGGCCGAATGAATATCCATCGAGACCAGGGTATAGTAGAAAGCTTTAACCACACCCTTGCTGAGCCGCTCTTTGGACACTAGTATGCCGTAGAGTTAAGGGATACTGGAAAGCGATCGACTGAGTGGGTTTCTCAACTGCAGGCTGTAGTCACTGCAATGAATAATGAGGTGACCCGCTTGACTGGGAAAAAACCTAAAGATGCCTTAAAGGCAAAACGAGTTGCACAAAATACATCCTCAGTCGTACCAGGGCGCCCGATGGGGGTCAAAGAGCAAAAGCTTTCCTCTGATGTTGCCGTTCGCTACCAGCCTGGTGAGGTCGAGCAAGACCATCAGTGGCAGGCCACTGACCCTGTGTGGTCACTCGATGTTTACCGGATTGGACGCTCTGTCACTAAATCTGGTGAGCCTGTACTATACTATTTGTTGGATGGACCGCTCCGTGGCTTTGTAAAGGAGGAGCTGCTTGTGGTGCCGTCCGATACCCAGCTGCAACCAGACAGTATTACCAATTAGACAAAAGAAGGATCGGCAGTAATGGAACCAACTGGAAAGTGTCCCTGGATTCTTCTCGGGAAGAGTGACCATTGTGGTAGGCCCTGTAAGTTTGACTTTTGTGCAATGCACAGGTTTAAGATTAAGCAGGAAATCGTAAATCGGCTTTGTGCAAAGTGCAAGAAGGGCATAACAAATAACCTAGGGCTGTGTATGGATTGTGGATACGAAGGGGTTAACCACAAGCACCTTCGTGAGAAGAGGAGGCTTGAGGGCGGGGGTCGCCTGGGTGGTGACTCGCGTTGAGACTGAGGAAGCCATGCTAGATAAACCCTCTTGAGCTAGGTAGACCAAGCCCGCGCCGGCTGCTCCGGTCACAGATGGCGGTGCCACCCCCACACCCCCTCAGGCTAAGAAGACCACTCCTTTACGCCCTCGGCTCAGGGAGGCCACCCCCAGTCTCACTATAGCCAGCATATGTGAGAAGCTGGATGACCTTCTGGTCGTGGCAGAGGGTAGGGGAGAGGTGTCCAGCAGTGATGCAGGAAGTTCACCATCAGGAATTAGTGGCCAGTCGGGCGTGGATACACCCCGTCTAGGCCGGGGGGTAGGCCAGGGTATGCCTGTAAGCCTTGGTGTGTACACCACCCGGAGCTATCCACCGCTTTGTATCAAAGGGGGAGAGGGACACCTTGTTGACGTGCAGCCCATATATCTTGTGGCTGTCACTCCGGAGCATGTTCATCCCATGGCGAAACCGCTTCTGGTCGAAAAGTGGCTCAAGGTATTGGGCGTGGTGCAGGTGTTTCTTGACCACAACCTTTTTACGCCCGTTGCTTTTTTTATCTCCGTCCGGGTCGACATCAGGATGGAGAACATCTTTGGGCGCAGGCCTACATACTCCCTGATGGGCACACCACCGCACTCGTCCTTCATCTTTCCTAGAACTTTCTTGTTCACGTTGTTGTGGAGGGGGTGGTCTGGGTCATAGTTGCTGGTGTTGAATAGGGCACTGTTTTTTTTATATCGGCGTAGATGTCCGGTGTGTGGATCTCCAGGAGGAGGGAGTCGGTGTCAGTGTACAGTAGGGTGAAAACACGACCATACCGGGGCTTCATGGTGTTGTAGTAGAATTCGTACATGAGGTGCTTGGACAGGTCAAGGATACACATCTCCATATAGACTGGGTAGTTGAGTACTAGATGGGACTTGTGGATATGGATGGTGGCCAAGTCGTCGTCAAAGATTTTCTGCGGGCAAAGGTGGGGCTGGCGATGAGCTGTCTTATTTTGTTGACGTCAGCTTCACGTCAACCCGCTTGCAGAGGTTCTCCATGGTCTTGCCGAAGACGGAGTTGTTCATTAGTTTGTAGAGGTCCTTTTCGAAGTCGAAGGTTGCTGCCTTGCGGAGGTCTGTGTTCATCCTGATGTAGGGCTCAATCCAGGGGCTTTGGGTGAAGCATAGGGCTCGGTGGATCTTGGTCAGCCTCATCCCCAGGGTCAGAATTAGTTTTAGGTTCCTATAGTGGAGTACGTACTTCTCCTTGTTCCTCGGGTTCGGGACCAGCTTTTCAACCCTGTGGCCGACGTATTCGTCTAGGAGGTTTCTCTGGTAGTCTGAGAGCCACTCGTTCTGAACTAGGAGCCGCTCTGGGGCCAGGGGGTAGTCGTTATAGTCGTCGTGAAGCTCGGCTGGATACTCCAGGTCGACCTCAAGGATGTTCCAGGTCTCGGCGTCATCGGAGTGGGTGCGGACAATTCTGGAGAGCGACTCTGCCAGTCCACTTATTCAATGTTTGGGGTAGGTAGGGCCTGGCTCATTGCCCATCCATAGAGGTCGTTAGCGTCGAGGTACTGGATATAGCTTATGGGCTTCACCTGGTCGAAGTCTCCTACATAGGGACTGTTCGTCTTGGTGTGGCGCCGTGAGACCATACTTAATCCTCCCCGCAGACCCTTCTCGATGAAGAGGTGCTTGTCGTAGTCGGTGAGTAGTTCGAGCTCTGCCCCGGTGCTCTTGAGTAGAGCATTTCACGAGAGGCCTTGGCTGGCGTAGTAGTAGGCCGGGTCCAGACCATACTGCTTTAGGCTGGTCTTTCAAAATGTTTCAAACAGTTCGGCCAGGAGGAGGACGTCTGTCCGGAGGTAGAGGTTGTGGTAGTCGTCCATGTTCTTACAGCCGAACGTGCTCCAGACCTTTTGCGCCTGAGCGTAGTCTGTGGCTGATATGCCCTGCTCCGAGAGCTTGGATGGGCAGGAGGAGAGAATCAAACTTATCCCAGCTGTCCATGAACTCATAGGGGAAGACCCCCTTGCGGAGTAGTAACCCTCACTTTGTCTGGTCTGGTTCTTACTCTGCCGTCATGGTATAGGCGTCTGGGCTATTGGCTGAGACCAGCTTTTTGAGGGAGGCCAGGAGGAACTGTACACTGTCTATGAAGCGGAGCTGTCCAAAGGATAGGGTTATGTACTTCTCAATATTATTGGGTAAACAGTTGATGTCACCCTCTACCTTGCTTATGCCCTGTATTAGTAGATGGGAGTCATAGCCCCTCAGGTTGTGGAAGACCACAGGGATGGGGGTTGTCTTGGGGCTCAACCTAAGCTTCAGGTTGCAGGGTTTCAGGGCTGGCCCTCTGTACTTGCCGGTTATGTGGCAGTGTTCGCGAACCCGGTCGGTTCCGAGTGGTTTGCTGCAGACGTGGCATTGGGTTGCGGTCCTGTGGACTCTTTGATCCTCCCGGGTCTTCCGCATGGGGACTGGCTTGGAGACAAATGCTTTGATCTTTTTCTCCTCTCGCTGTAAGGCCTTGAGGACCTTCTCCACGGCGTCGCGTCCCCTGTAGATGACTGGGGGTGAGGTCTTCCCGTCGTATCGGACTACTATGTAGCGTAGTCGCAGCCCTGGTGCTCCTGAGTCTTCTGGGTGTTGCTCTTTTATGGATTGAGGGCGGTCCTGGAAGCTTCACTGTGAGGGCCTCGAAGTCAGTGTAGATGACGTAGGGGGCTGGAAGTTGCTTCTGCCAGTTCTTGAAGGAGAGGATGTTCTTTCCCTCTTCGGGCATGTCTACCCGCACGGCAGTCTGGCCTATGCCTGCACACTCAGGCTTGTGGGCCAGGAGCAGCTTCTCGGTGGTGTACCCAAGGAGGCAGCGCTTGCAGAAGAACTTGCCGTGCTGATACTTTGTCTGGTCGTAGAGGAGGCGGTTCAGGTTCTTGATCCAGGTGTAGTGACACAGGCCGTCCTTCTCGATGAGTATGAGGTTTATGCAGTTGCCTGGAAGTTTGCTGATTCCGTGGACCATGACAGCTTTCCCGTCGCAGTCAAATACGTTCAGACCTCTGTCCAGAGCGGTTTCGGTTTTTCCAATGTGGGCGACCCGGGTTGGGTAGGACACGCCTAAGCCCTCTAGCTTGTCCTTGAGCCACTGCATGCTGTACTTTGATGCTCAATGTGGGTTGTAGGCAACTTGGTGGATGGTCTCGACGATGGACCATAGTATGCAATGGTCATCCCGGTTCTGCACGTTTATGATGGCCCCTTGTTTCCTACTGGTGGTGGTAGCGTGAGGTAGGAGCCGCCTTTTAGTGGTTGATACTTCGCGATGTGAGATCGAGATGGTTTCTAACGCCTCAAACATCCACCCAGAACCTAGGTTTACCCACTTCTCCAGCATCTCCTGGATTTGGGGGCCGGCCAGGTCGTTCGCGGAGTCAATATCTTCTTTGCCTAGAACCGTTTGCTGCTTGTTTCGTAGGACTGGCTCTGTGTGCTCCGTGACACCATCTTTGTCGGTCTTGTAGAGACTTAATTTGACTGGGAGCTGTGTTTTGAGACCACCTAGCAGGTTCAGCTCTTCTGCCAGAAATTTACAATCCTGGGGTTGCACACCTTTCTGGAACGTAAGGAGGTCCGGGGCGTAGGGGTGAGTCTTGGGAACGTTCATGACCCAGCCCCGCAGTTGGTTCCTGATGGCCCGTTTTGTTCTCCTGAATTTGTGTCGGGGAGTGGGGACTGGTCTGAGGCTTGTTTGGGGAACAGGGACCGACCTTATGCGGTGGAGTGGTTTCCTGGAGGCGGGCCTGGGGTGTGGGCCGGTGCTTACGCCACTTAAGAACAGAGTCGGGGGTAGATCTGCTTGTCCATCCTGGGTGGCAAGGACTGGCCGTGGATTTCAGCATAGTTGGCTTGAGCCTGTTTCGCGCTTATATGTTGTGGGGCGTCATTACTCTACTGTGGTCCGGGGCGTAGGGGTGAGTCTTGGGAACGTTCATGACCCAGCCCCGCAGTTGGTTCCTTATGGCCCGTTTTGTTCTCCTGAATTTGTGTCGGGGAGTGGGGACTGGTCTGAGGCTTGTTTGGGGAACAAGGACCGACCTTATGCGGGGGAGTGGTTTCCTGGAGGCGGGCCTGGGGTGTGGGCCGGTGCTTACGCCACTTAAGAACAGAGTCGGGGGTAGATCTGCTTGTCCATCCTGGGTGGCAAGGACTGGCCGTGGATTTCAGCATAGTTGGCTTGAGCCTGTTTCGCGCTTATATGTTGTGGGGCGTCATTACTCTACTGTTTTATCAGTCTAAAAGGGGGTACAAAAATCAAGTCACGACGAAAACCCCACCTGCGACTCAAACGGCTTCCGGACCTCTCCCTGCGGCTCGTGGCTCCCTGCCCCCCGCCACACATGGCCGCCCCAACCCCTATCCCCTTCCACTCGGTGCCCCTACCCCTGCCTACCGAGAGGCTCCCCGCCACTTGGTCCGCCGTCCGGAGACTCCAGCCTTTGTACCAAATGGAAACTCTTTTTAATAGCCGAAATGAGTCTACGTGCTTCTGAGGTGAGTATTACCATTTGAGTTTCCATTTGGGCGAGTGAGCTGGACCCGCTATTATCTATACTACTCTGTCAAGTCACATGTACGGTTACCATTCCTTCAAGTTAAGACTGACCACTGCTTAACAAATTCCTCTCATTCATTTGTTCTTCACGTAACAGAAAAGTTAGAATTCTGACAAATCAAAGTTATTTTTTCATTAAAGATGAATTTCGTTAGTCTCATCCTTTCTCACTTTTACTTGCACTGAACGATTGCTGATACTCTCTGAATAAATCATCAATGGTAAAGCTATTGCCCTCTTCAGTTTCGGATGATGTCAGGAATGTGTCAAGAAGTTAAAGGATAACTGCCACATTATCGCATCAGTTGTAGTAGTTATTCATTAAGTTATTATTGTTCATCTATATGTTTAATTCATTGGAATAATCGTTTTTTTAAGAACAAGTCTTTTATCACCAAACAAGATATCTTGGTTAGATGGACTATTAAACGTTGGCAGGGCTCTAAATTGTTATATTTGATTTGGTGTATTTCATTTTACTTACCAGTAAACTTCGTCTTCCACTTGGACGATTGAGATGAGAAAACATATTGCCAAAAACTGTGAAATAGTCGTTTAAACACCAAATACACGTCGAGGTTTGGGTAAAGATCAGGCTAAAATAAGATACACGATTAGGACGTTTCCGTTGTGATGCTCGCGACCAGCGCGCCACCTGGTTTCGTGGAAGCTTAAATGTAAACAAAAGAGCGTGGCTCAATGGTAAAAGATCGATCGGCTATGGTATGTACTCAAAAATACCGCTGTATTTCTAAAACTTGACAACTTTTTGATAAGGCCAATACATAAAAACAGAGTCATTTATTATTGACTCATTTTTTTTAAAATTTGTGTGACGATTTATTAAGTACAATATTTTTGGGGGACGTTTGAACGAAGTCGCATATATCAGTATCTATCCCAACCCTAGCCCCGAGCGGACGGTAAAATACATACTTACTCAGACGTCCTGTCGGGCTGAATTTACCCCTCTTAAAGACACAGTCGGACGTTTAGTCTACCCTTATTTGATGTTAAAAGATTAATCTGAATCATATTGGTTTTGTCATTCGTGCGAACATATTTGCGGCGGAATATAAGAAGTTGATTTAAATACGTGCTCATGATTTCCCGATTGAATGATATTTGATTTGTCACCCGAACCTCCACAGATTCAATAAACTGCATCGTCGGTTGAAGGGGCACCCTGTGCAGACGTATGATTTGATTATGTAGTACTGTAACATTTATTCTTGCTTATTTTGAATAACAATATAATAATGAATTATTTCAGGGCGTAGCATATACAAAAAACATTGATGCAGCTTGAATTTAATCATCAGTAACTCTCTATTGCGCTCTCTCTCCCTCTGTATTTCTCTCTCTCTCTCTCTCTCTCTCTCTCTCTCTCTCTCTCTCTCTCTCTCTCTCTCTCTCTCTCTCTCTCTCTCTCTCTCTCTCTCTCTCTCTCTCTCTCTCTCTCTCTCTCTCTCTCTCTCTCTCTCTCTCTCTCTCTCTCTCTGTCTGTCTCACGGTCTATCCGTCTCTCCCTGTCCCTCTATCTCTTTCTGTCTCTCTCTCTATTTTACTGTCTTGTTCTCTCACTCTGTCTCTGCTGTATGTCCTGTATGTATGTATGTATGTATGGATGATGTATGTCTGTATATCTGTATGTATGTATGTATATATATATATATAAAATAATATATAAATATATCTATATATATATATATATATATATCTATAGATATATATATATATATATATATATATATATATATATATAAATTATATATTATAATCTCTCTCTATATATATATATCTATATCTATCTATATATATCTCTCTATATATATATCTATCTATATCTATCTCTCTCTCTCCTCTCTCTAAATCTCTATCTCTCTACTCTCTCTATCTCCTTTCATCTATAAGAGACCATATATGTCTCTCTATATCTATATATCTCTCTATCTCTATATATATATATATCTCTCTATATATGTACATATTTAAATACATATACAATATATATAATATCTTCATATTAACATAGTCCTCTCTATATAAGTTCCTCTATCTATATATATATATATATATATATGTATGTATATATATATTTAAATATCTCTCATATAAATTCAAATACATATATATCTAATACACGTATGGATATATATATAGTATAAGCATAAGTATATATATAAATGCATATATATATTTATAGACGCATATATATGTACATATATATTATAATTTATATATATATATATATAGAGATATTCATATATATATAGATACATATATATATAGATTTCTAATATATCTAGTAGTATATATATATATTATATATATGTAAATATATATCTTTATATATGCATATGTAGATATATATGTTAAGTATATAGCATATATATATATATCGATGTTCATATATATACATATTCATATTTATGCATATATTTATAGAAATATAGATATTATAGGTATATATATATATATTATATATATATATATACATATATATATATTATAGTATAGGCTTCTATATATATATATATATTTATATATATATATATATCTCTATCTCTATATATGCATATGTATATATATATATTAGTATATATACATATATATATATCGATATATCATATATATTATATTACATATTTATATTTATAAATATATATTATATATAAGTATATTTAGGCATATATATAAAGAGATATAAGTATAGGTATATATATATATAAACTTATATTATATATATATATATATATATGTATGTATATATATATATATATATATATATATATATATATATATATATGTATACATATGTTTATGCATATATATATGTACATATTTATAAATGTGTATTTATATATATATATATATTTATACACATATTGATACATATTTGTATATACTTATGGTCTTATATATTCAGATATAAATGCGTGTATATGTATATATATATATATGTATATATATACATGTATTTATGATTAAATATATCTTTAATATACGTACACATATTTGTATATAAATATATACATTTATCGAAAATTATATATATTTATACGTATATATCTTACCATAATGTTGATCTGTTTCGTTGTCATATGTTCATCGGATGACCATTATATTGATGTAGATGTCATTTTGCCATCTGGTGTTGGAAAGGTGTACCCAAAGTCAATCCATATCTGCGGTTAACATACAAACTAAACGAGATTTACGTGAGGGAAATGATTCTAGAGCCAAATATGTTATCACCCACGGTTTTATTACCCACGATCATCGGTGTTACGCAAGGTATGTGGCAATGACTTTCCTGACGGCTCCGTTGAAACTGATAGCATTGGATTGCCTCATGCCGTGCTCAAGATTATCAACAAAAAGTTAAGACTGACACCTTGAAGAGAAGCACATGGGAGTGAAAGAAACAATGCCAGCAATGGTATGTCGTCTAGTGACCACCAACAAGCATCAGGAAATGTGACCTTTATCGCTTAAGGAAAGCAGCTGAATGTCGTATGTGCTACCTTTTCCAGAGGTGTTCACATAGGAGTTCAAGCAGATCAATGAAATAATACGGCTATATTCAGATGCGCTTTAGAATCAATGGTGATCACTGCTGGGTTGAATCACATACCGATGATGCAAGTGCAAAACGATCAAATGTGGTGAGGTTATTGATACATTGTAACAATTGCATTCAACGTAGTTGACATCATGTAAGGGGAATCGCCGACAACAGATGAGCGGCTACGCTTGGGCAATGTATTAATGGTTAGAACAACAATACAGGATTAGGAACAGCAGAGCAGAAGATTTTAACATCGAACATTCTGATGCTAAAATCTTTCCCGTCTCTTAGTGATAAGCCTGCCTGCCTAAGTTACGTAGTTAGCCATCCCAGCCGACATGTAGTCTTCAGCCAACCAAGCCCTCGTTGGGTCTTTAGAAAGGTCTATCCACATCACGTCATCAGCCAGAACTGCCCGCATCACGTCAATAGCAAGCTGTGCCCACATCACGATATAAGCAACCGTCAGCAAGCTGTTCCCACATTAAGTCATCAACACGCCCCTTATCAAGTCCTCAGCAAGCTCCACCAATATTATAATCATCAGCCAGCTGCGACCACATCATGTCATCAGCAATCCTTTCCCACATTGCATCATCAGCCTGCCCTGCTTACCTAAAGTCATTAGCATACTCTGTCCACATTGTGTCGTCAGCTAACGCTACCTACATAGAGTTATTAGCTAGCACTTCCTACATCGAGTCATCAAAAAGCTCTATCCACATTTTGTCATTAGCTAACTCTATCCACAAAAGTGTTCAGCTCGCCCTGCCATCATTTTATAATCAGCAAGCTCTATCCACATTGTTGCAATATTCATTCAAACCCATTAAAAGAAGAGGAACGCCAACTTGGGTAATGCCGCTTGCTAATGATATGTCCAAGCGCGCGTGATTTTAGATGCAAATCTTGCATCTAATGGAAGCATTACTAAAAGGGAATATAATATTAGACATGAATCAATCGAGTTACACAATGCCTAGTTTGTAACCTCACAGTGACTGCTGATAAGTCGTCTCCTGGTTTTAAAGGTGTTAACTTTTCGTAGTGATAGCAATATTCATTGATTTCTAGTGTTCAACCTAACGATAGTTTGATAATCTGAGTTTCACCAAGTTACGGTTGAAGACGTGAGCTAATTGTACGGCGAGGAATTATGCTGTCAATGTGATATGTGTTATTCTTAGGAGGTCAACCGGCCATCGATTTCAAATGACGGTGTTGAGGCTGATCAAACGCACTTCATATCAGATACAAGAAAAATTAATACAATTGTAATCATGAGATGTATTTGCATTTTATTATTGTGAGTTCAACAATGAATTCACGACAACTAAATGCGCTTCGTATATCAATAAGATATGCCATCTGGATAATCGATAGCAGCTAAGCGCGTGTTATTGCTATTCACGATAGGCGTACATTAATTAAACACTCCCCAACAAAGTCCTCCAGTTCTCGCTCGATGGTGGACACACAACAACGTGGTACTACTGAGTGATTATTTCTGCAGAGTTTGACTTTTTACATGAATTGGAGGATTGATAAAGAATTATAGAAGAAAATAGCGTGATATTACACACGATCTAACTATCATCATGAGTCGACGTACTCGCTTAGTGCAACTGTTTGTCATGATGTCGGTCGTTTCACTGATACTGGTTGTGATGCATGGAGGTGTCATGGTCAAACCCTTTACCAAAGAGCTGGAAAGGTTTTATAAGATCGCCATGTTCCAGAATATGTTAGCAGATCATGTGACACTGTCTAAATTGGCAGGAGGCTCAGAAAATAGGTCAGCAGTATCTTGGCTGGACTTGACGTATTCAAACAAGAAGAACATATCACATCAAGGTAAATATATCTTGCATAGATATTGACGGAATAGTAGCATTGGCTGTGGTGGTAGTCTAATTTAAGCTGTTAGTAGATTTGGCCTTTAACAGCGTAGGGCTGGAGTTAGACTGTTAGCAGGGCTACTGCAATACAAGCCCACTAAGGGTGTAAATGTGTGTCTGTGGGTGTGTGTGTGTATGTGCATTTACGCACTGACAATTACAGTGGTTTTCCATATGAAGCAAACACAATATATATACATATATATACATAAATATATATTTATGTGTATATATATATATATATATATATATATATATATATATATATATATATATATATATATATATATATATATAGATATATATATATATATATATATATATATATATATATATATATATATATATATATATATATATATATATATATATATATATATATATATATATATATATATATATATATATATATAAAGGAAATCGAACCAAATAAAGGCCATACACACAGCTTGGGTCGCCGATCTGATTCGATTTAAATATATTATTGACTTAACTTAACGTGCTATGGAATCGGTCGATGAATGAAAAAAAACAGGATTTTTCATTAAATGCACCTTAAAGTATTATCTGGGTAAGTGCTCACTGAGCCTAAACATCTGACTTAACCCACATTTGTTTCCTGGAGCTCAATTAACATAACATGGCATCACGACCACGAAAGGTATTACATTAATTTTGACATTTTATTACAAGGAACATTTAGGGTTTCAGGCCAAATAACAAATCCATATTTAATAGCTCTGAGCGTAGATGTGGTTGTAAATATTTTAAATGGTCAATAATAGTCTGGTCTTAATAACGTACAAAGATAATCTTTTACGAATGATTTCTTTGAATTTTGAATATTATATCGAAATCAAATCTTAACAACTAACCATTCGTTGACTTTTCCAAATAACCTCAATATCTTCCCTACAACCATATATATTTTGGCCTAAATGGTCAAAATAATGTTTTAACATGAGCGTAGAATATGTTTAGTTGAAGTATAATAAGTTTTAATTGATGATTAAATTATAAAATCGCAAAATGGTAAGTTTTCTCATTACTCGTCTATCTGCAACTTTAAATAAATCCGCGCTAGGCTACCAATGACTCATGATGATCACACCTACAACATATATTATGATTCTAATGCATAATTAAAACGGAAAAATGATTTCAGAACTTCTGTATTCTGCAAATATAGACAAGTATATGTTTGCACAAAAAATTGGATATTCACGCATAGATTATATATATATATATATATATATATATATATATATATATATATATATATATATATATATGCATATATATATATCCATATATATATAAATGTATATATATATATATATATATATATATATATATATATATATATATATATATATATATATATATATATATATATATATATATATATATATATGTGTGTGTGTGTGTGTGTGTGTGTGTGTGTGTGTGTAAACATAAATATATGTATATAATATTTGCTATAAATGTAAATTTGATAATGACATATATTTTGTTCGCTCGGTACACACATGTGTGTGTGCGTGATGAGACTTGTTACGCATGTTAAAAACTGACTGGGTAATCAACGTTCCCCGCAGTGATAGTGTTCATACGTTCTAAGTGAACTATTATCACTAGTCGCAACATCCCTCTCGTGCATCTATTGGATCGTTTAACAGCCTTCCCTCACAGACTTCGCTATTTCGTGCTGCTTAAGATATAAGATATATCCAGATGCCAGGGTATTTTCATTCCCACAGTTGGCTTATCGGCTCAATTTGTCATCAGATCACCTTTGTTAAACAGATGTTTAGGCATAAGTGTTACAGTTTTATTCTATGAACTATGCATATAACGAATATAGAGGTTTGGAACAATTATAATAGTGTTATATATGTTCACAACATGACCAAGCCTATCACAATGATGATGAATATCAATGCTTTCTTGTGATATATAATGTAGATGGCAATTACATCGATGAAGCTGACACATCTGGTGTTAAAAAGGTGATAACTAAAGACAGTCCAAATGCATCGGTTGACGAATCACGTAAACGAGGCTCACGCGTGGAAAATGACGCCAAAACAACGGTATTGCCACCCATGATCATCGGCAATACACAAGGTATGTGACAATTTCTTGCTTTCAGGCCCTATTGCGACTGATGACACTATTGAACATTGCATTTTTATAGGAATCGAGGGGCAGCGATGGTATAGGTCTATGTATTTCATTTGAAGGAGTTCATGAGCTGGGTCTCGGTTATTATAAAATTAACTCCATTACCCATGTGTTAAAGATTCGGGTAGCGTAAATTCATTTTCCTCATTTTAGTGCCTCCCATTGCTTACAAGGAGGATACGACTTTATTAAGCTATGTAAAGTGATGTAATTTATTGTATAAATCTATGGTCGGTTCCATTCCGTTAATGTCAAAATTAATTATATCTACCTTGACTAGGCATAGACAGAAATTAAGTTAACATCACATCATTGAATTGAAATGCGTGAAACTACCATTTGATAGAATTCCATCATCAATACATTCCTAGCGTTTAGTATCATTGCATGAATGGATGAAATAAGCAATTACATCAACCTTTCTAGACCAAGTTTACTTTCCATGTCGAATATTCATCTCGAGTGAATTTGTTTTTGACGAGGTAGAGAGACCATAATATATGCCAACCAATCCTATTTGCATATTTCAGAAACTTTCCGTGAGTTAACTCTCCATTGTTGTCACATTTGACGCGTGCCGATGATGATAACTTTTCAATCCTAAAATATTGTCCATGGCAGATGATGCAGAAATTGATAACCTTGAGGAGAAACGGACTGTTTCTGGTTCATGTGCTGGTCGTATAGGCAACCGGATGTTCAAGCACGCTGCTTTGCTGGGACTAGCGTTAGAATTTAACAGGACATTTGTGCATGACAAATATCTGTTAATGTACGGATTCCCTAACCTCACGAGTTTACCCCTTTCACATGTAAACGAGAGTGATCCAAGCGGTGCAAGGACCCAACGAATGGGCTCTTCAGGCTGGGGGAAATGTGCTCACGATACTATTAAGTACATTTCGACTCATCCAAATATGACACACATCATTATCGGAGGTTATATGCAGTCTTGGTGTTACTTCGATAAGTTTCGGGACCAAGTTCGTAAGGAATTCACCTTTCACGCCAATCTAACGACTTCAAGGTATCAATTTCTTATCAAGCATGCTCGCAATGCGTTTGGCCATGGGGTAAATACATCCGCGGTAACCTACATTGGGGTTCACATTCGGCGCGGGGATATGAATCGGAGTTCAAAAACAAAAGGCTACACGGTGGCTGATGAACCTTACCTTAAGCATGCAGTAGCTTACATGGAAAATAAACTCCAGTCGTCCAAGTATAAACTCTATGTCATCGCTAGCGATGACATGGTATGGTCAAAAGAGCACTTCAATGCTCCATCGCCAGTTGTATTCATTACTGACTTGGTCCCAAAGTTCCCAAAATCATTTTATGATATGGCCACTCTGGTAGGGTGTAACCATACCATCATAACCGTGGGTACTTATGGCTGGTGGTCGGCCTATTTGGCTGGAGGATTAACAGTGTATTACAAGCATTTCCCGATAGAAGGGAGCACTCTAGATAAGAGTTGCAATCGTACGGAATACTATATACCAGAATGGGTAGGCCTCGAATAAGGAATTTAATTTCTGCATAATTATCTTGAATCGGTGTATCATTTATGTGTTAGAAGGTCAATAAAAAAATGAAAATCTATCATCGGAATATGTCAGACGCACGGAGAGATGGGTAATTGCATTTATATGATTACCGTCATTTGAAATCGTTTGCCGGTTGACCTCCTAAGATTTTCACAGATGACATAAACAGCAGAAATCGTTAGGTTGAACAAATATTGGAATCACTACGAAAAGTCAACACCTTAAAAACCAGATGACGACCTATCAGCAGTCGCTGTGAGGTCACAAACTAGGCATTGTGTAATTCTATTAATTGATGTCTAATTTGATATTCCCTCTTAATAATGCTTCCATTAGTCGCAAGATTTTCATCTAAAATCACACGCACTTGGACATATCATTAGCAAGCGGCGATACCCAAGTTGGCGTTCCTCTTCTTTTAATGGGCTTGAATGAATATTGCAACGATGTGGATAGAGCTTGCTGATTATATGATGATGGCAACTTTTTGTCGGTAGAGTTAGCTTATGACAAATGTGGATAGAGCTTGCTGATGACTCGATGTAGGCGGTGCTAGTTGATAAAATCTATGTAGGAAGCGTTAGCTGATGACACAATGCAGACAGAGCATGCTGATGACCTGATGTGAGCAAGACAGGCCGGTGATGCAATATGAGATAAGATTGCTGATGACATGATGTGGTCGCAGCTGGCTGATGATTATAATGTGGTTAGAGCTTGCTGAGGACTTGATAAGGGGCGTCTTGATGACTTAATGTGGGTACAGCTTGCTGACGGCTTGCTTATGACTTGATGTGGGCACAACATGCTATTGACGTGATGCGGGCAGTTCTGGCTAATGACGTGATGTGGAAAGATCTTTCTAAAGACCTAATGAGGGCTGGGTTGGCTGAAGACTACATGTGGACTGGGATGGCTAACTAGCTGATCACTAACAATTTGCAGGATCAGAATGCTCGATGTTAAAATCTTCTTCTCTGATGTTCTTACAACTGTATTGTTGTTCTAACCATTAATATATTGCCCAAGGGTAACAGCTCATCTGTTGTCAGCTGCTCCCTTAACATGATGTCAACGATGCTAAATGCAATTGTTAAATTTTATTAATAACTTCACCACATTTGTGATGGTGCACTTGCATTATCGGTATGTGATTCAACCATGCTGACTGCCCGAAGTGATCACCAGCGATTCTAAAGCGCATCTGCATTTAGCTGTATTGATTCATTTATCTGCCTTTCCTAAGGTTTGGTGAACACCTCTGATTAAAGGTAGCACATGCATCATTCGGCTGCTTTCCTCAGGCGATATAGGCCACATTTCCTGATGCTTGTTGATGGTCACTAGACGACGTTTTGTCATTTTGTGATTTGAATGTTTTATTAGACCGGTATATTGCCACTGAGCGTATTATGTATCGTTGCCGGGGTTCTTTCTGTCACTCCCATGTGCTTGTCGTCAAGGTGTCAGACCCTACAGATCAACACGGGCCGAGTTATTGATCTCACTTGAATCAATATTCAGATATATTTCTCGGAGCTTCTTTGATGGGTGCGTATTACTCTAAGAATTCTGAGATAGCAAGAGCGAGTACTAGCAGGAGTGCACACACCATTGTGTGGAGTCTTGTGGATTAACTGGATCCATAAACCATCCCATATAGCGAAGCTGAGCTGCCCCGACAAGATATCGACATTGTTGTTTGACAGTTGATGGGTGTGGTAGCCTGATGGATTCCTGGTACGTGTCAATGACTGTTGGAATCGCTACAAGAAGACCAAGATTCCTTTTTTGGCATACTCAAGGCTGATTTGATCAACATTGTGAAGCACTACACTATCGTGCTTATGAGGTTATGTGAGTTGAATCAGTTATGATTAATCCTAATCGTCAATATACTAGTTTAAAAGAGGATTTGAAATATAACAGCCGTTCTTGAGAATAATTAGCAATGATGCATCAGATTCAATGGAGCCGACAGGAAAATCATTTCCACTTACCCTGCGTATAACCGATGATCGAGGGTGATAATACCGTAGGTCATAATACCGTTGGTTCTAGTGTCTAGAATATGCCAACAATCCAATTGACCTAAGAACATACAAGCAATCCGCCTGTCCTAAGAACATGTTAAAAATTCTACTAACATAAGAAGACACCCACAATCCACTAGACCTACCAAAATGCTAAACATCCCCCTGACCTAAGGATATACTAGCAATCAACCTGACCTAAGAACATATTAACAAACTAACATTGCACTGGACCAAACAACATCACAATTAACTTGACCTAAGAACAGTACACCTGAAATACCCACAAACAACTTGACCTGGGAACATACTAACAATACACCTGAAATACTCACAATCGACTTGACCAAAGAACATATTAACAATCCACCTGACCCAAGAACATACTAACAATCCACACGATCTAAAAATACGCTCACAATCCTCTTGACCTACGAACACACTAACAATACACCTGATCGAAGAACATACTCACATTTGACCTAACCCAAGAACATACTAGCAAGCCACCTGACTTATGAACATACTAACCATCCAGACTATTTTACATAACTATAGTGACATGCATCCAGCATACTTTCACCAAATCACTTTTCCAAAATAGTTGCTTTAACGACATATTAGTTGGACAAACCGAAGCCCCCGGCTGTATGTCAATATTACATTTCTAGTTAAACATATTTGGCTCGAAAATAGTATGCGTGCATGTGTGTGTATGTATATTTGCAACCACATTACTACTTTGAGTTTTCCTTTCTGTTAACATTTTATTGAACCAGCTAACATAGAAATCCATAATTGCTGTACCTTGAGACCCTTTTTCCCTACTGAATGCGTCATATCGACCGTGGATTTCTGATTATTATTATCTGAACCACGGCGTCACATAATCAGCTTCATTGCTGGTTTAAATAAGATCAGTATTCATTGAAATGGTAATCTTATAGATTCATCTCAGCTAGTAAGAAACTAAGTTTTTACCAAATCACCTCCGTACAGTAGATGCAGTGTCAGTGAAACAACCATCACCATAAAAACAACTGCAGCAGAAGCGGACTCATAATGACAGAAAAGGACATTTATGATTCGTCACAATCAGTCATAAATTCAACTTAATGAAGAGCCAGAATATTGCCGACAGGTTCGCTCAGGTACGTCTGACATTTAAATGTACCACTATATTGAATGTCTTCCATGTATTGCGCATGTTTTTGATTATGTACATGTTTCAATAATTTGAACTATCATCTATGTTGGTATGCAATGTTATGCACGACAGGCTGCAGTATATATATATATATATATATATATATATATATATATATATATATATATATATATATATATATATATATATATATATATATATATATATATATATATATATATATATCTATATATATATATATATATATATATATATATATACATATATATATATATATATATATATATATTCATAGATAAATATAATTATATATAAGATATATAGATATATATATAATCCCTTAATATATATATTTATATATATATATATAAACATAAACATATATATAGATATATATATACATAATTATGAATATGTATACATTTATATATGTATGTAAATATGTATATACATATATTTATATATGTATATATGTATACATATATATAGATTTTCTTTTTTAATTTACTATATATATATATATACATGTACCTATGATATATATATATATATATATGTGTATACAATTATGCTCCGGAGAACTCACGTTGAGTGGACTGCACCCTTTGAAACACTCTCGCTCTTGCTTAGATTACTCATAGTCGTGACAACGAGTAGATCATTGCTTGAGAAACTCATGACCCTTATTTGTCTTCTCTCTGGGACCATTCAGAATCATGACCCTGACTATACTCCTCGCCGGGGTCTACCCCCCCCCCCCCCCCCCCCCCCCCCCCCCCCCCCCCCCCCCCACCTTCGACAATCGGTCTACAGACCAGATCAGTGTTTTTGAAGTGAATCATCAACAGTATGTTCATAGGTCGTCCCGGAAAGAGATTTTTTTTTGTATGTACTCTGCAATGGAACGGCTATGCAAATATCATACGCTGCAAAGGAGTACTCCTTGACATTTAGATTAATACTAAGCTGCGCCATATGGCCGTCATTAAATACAGTCACACACTTCCTAAAGACGAGTGTCTATTCAATATATCCTGACAAGGTTCATTTAGCGGCCTTCTGATCCACCGGCACTCGTGTTCGGACGGTTCGGACATCATGATCATGCATTATGATATATTTGGCCACACCCGCCACCGGGGGTGTACTGCTTTTGCTATTAGTATGTTCTTAGGTCGAGATTTGATTGTGATTGTTAGTGATCTTAGATCCTGTGCATTGATCTTAGTTTGTTAGAGGGGTCTTCTTATGTTAGAATAATGTTTAACATGTTCTTAGGTCAGGCGGATTGTTTGTATGTGCTTAGGTCAATTGGATTGTTGGCATCTTCTAAGGTCAAATGGATTTTGAGTGTATTCTCAGGTCTGGTAAATTGTTAGTTGATATTACATTTACCTAACCTAG
Organism: Urechis unicinctus; assembly: GCA_034190875.2. Lineage (NCBI taxonomy): Eukaryota > Metazoa > Annelida > Polychaeta > Xenopneusta > Urechidae > Urechis > Urechis unicinctus. The sequence goes on from CM067345.1 coordinate 8,414,894, forward strand.
CCATCTTGCCATAATGTTGATCTGTTTCGCTGTCATATGTTAATCAGATTGCCATTATATTGATGTAGATATCATTTTGTCATATGGTATTGGAAAGGTGAACCCAAAGTCAATCCATACCTGCGTTGACATACAAACTAAACGAGACTCTCATAAGGGAAATGACACTAAAACCAACGGTATTGTCATCCACGGCATTATCACCCACGATCATTGGTGACACGCAAGGTATGTGGCAATGACTTTCCTGTCGGCTCCATTGGAACTGATAGCATTGTATTACCTCGTGCTGTGCTTAACATTATCAACGAAAGTTAAGACACGGCAGAGAAAAAAAATTTCAATTTCCCAGAGATCGCAAATTAAATTCCATTCCGTCTGGACTTAAGCAGAATTAAGATCTTTTTCATAGCTCATTTTTATATCTACCATTCTTACATGGATGATATGAGATAACAGCTGTTATATTTCAAATCCATTTTTAAACTAGTATATTGACGACTAATAACTGATTCAACTAACATTACCTCATACGCACGGTAGTGTAGTGCTTCACAATGGTGATCCAACCAGCCTTGAGTATGTCAAAAAAGGAATCTTAGTCTACTTGTAGCGATTCCAACAATCATTGACACGTACCAGGAATCCATCAGGCTACCACACCAATCAACTGTCAAAAACAACAATATCGATATCCTGTCGGGGCAGCCCAGCCCCGTTATGTGGGATGATTTACCGATACAGTTAATGCACAAGACTCCACACAATGGTGTTTGCACTCGTGCTAGTACTCGTTCTTGCTATCTAAGTATTCTTAGAGTGATATGCACCCCTTACAGAATCTCCGAGACGTATATCGTAATGTTGTTTCTAGATAGGTCAATAACTAGGCACGTGTTGTAGGGTCTGACACCTTGAAGGCGAGCACATGGTAGTGACAGAAACAACGCCGGCAACGGTACATAATACGCTCAGTGGCAATAGACCGGTCTAATAAAACATTCAAATCACAAAATGACAAAACGTCGTCTAGTGACCACCAACAAGCATCAGGAAATGTGGCCTATATCGCCTAAGGAAAGCAGCCGGATGATGCATGTGCTACCTTTAATCAGAGGTGTTCACCAAGGCTTAGGATATGCAAATCAATGAATCAATGCAGCTAAATGAAGATGCATTCAACATAGTTGACATCATGTTAGAGGAACAGCTGACAGCAGATGAGTTGCTACGCTTGGGCAATATATTAAAGGTTGAAACAACAATACAGTGGTAGGGACAACAGAGCAAAAGATTTTAACATCGAACATTCTGATGCTAAAATCGTTCCCATCTCTTAGTGATTAGCCAGCCCACCCAAGTTACGTAGTTAGCCATCAAAGCCCACAAGTAGTCTTCAGCCAACCCAGCCCTCATTAGGTCTTCAGAAAGCCCTATCCACATCACCTCATCAGCCAGAACTGCCCACATCAAGTCATAAGCAATGCGTCAGCAAGCTGTACCCACATTAAGTCATCAACACGCCTCTTATCAAGTCCTCAGCAAGATCCTACAGCATCATAATCATCAGCTAGCTGCGACCACATCATGTCATCAGCAATCTTTTCCCATATTGCATCACCGTCCTGCCCTGCTCACATAAAGTTATCAGCATGCTCTGTCCACATTGTGTCATCAGCTAACGCTACCTACATAGAGTTATCAGCTAGCACCGCCTACATCGAGCCATCACCAAGCTCTATCCACATTTTTGTCATTAGCTAACTCTACCAACAAAAAGTTTTCAGCTGGCCCTGCCCTCATCATATAATAAGCAAGCTCTATCCACATTGTTGCAATTTTCATTCAAACCAATTAAAAGAAGAGTAACGCCAAGGGTATTGCCGCTTGCTAATGATATGTCTAAGTGCTTGTGATTTTAGATGCAAATCTTGCAACTAATGGAAGCATTATTAAAAGGGAATATCAAATTAGACATGAGTCAATAGATTACACAATGCCTAGTTTGTAACCTCACAGCGACTGCTGATAGGTCGTCTTCTGCTTTATAAGGTGTTGACTTCTCGTAGTGATTCCAATATTTGTTCAACCTAAAGATAATTTCTAAAATCTGAGTTTCACCAAGTTAGTGTTGAAGTGAGCTATTTGCACGGCGAAGATTTTTGCTGTCAATGTGATCTGTGAAAATCTTAGGAGGTCAACAGGCCAACAATTTCAAATGACGGCGTTGAGACTGTTCAATCGCATCTCATATCAGATACAAGAAAATGTAATACAATTGTTATCATAAGATGTATTTGCTTTCTTTTATAGTGTGAGCTCAATAATGAATTCAAGACAACTAAATGCTCTTCGTATATCAATAAGATAAGCCATCTGAATAATCGATTGCAGCTAAGCGCGTGTTTACTGCTATTCACAAAAGGTGAAAATTAATTAAACACTCCCCTACAAACTCCTCCAGTCCTCGCTCGCTGTTGACACAAGTAAACATGCTACTACTGGGTTGGTTGATTCATGCAGCTTTTATTTCTGCCGGTTTGACTTTACCATAAATTGGAGGATGATATATATATATATATATATATATATATAGATATATATATATATATATATATATATATATATATATATATATATATATATATCTATATATCTATATCTATATATATCTCTCTCATATCTCTCTCTCTATATCTATATATCTCTCTCTCTCTCTATATCTATATATCTCTCTCTCTCTCTATCCTCTATATATATATATATCTCTATATATCTATATACCCTAACTGACATTGTGATTGCGTGCTGCTTATAGAGTAAGATCTCTATCCAAATGGCAGAGTATGTTCATTCCTGCAGTCTGCTTATTGGCTCAATTTGTCAGCAGATCATCTATGTTGAACAGTCTCTTAGGCATTAATGTCCAAGTTTTATTCTTTGAACTATGCATACAACGAATGTAGATGTTTGGAACAATTTTAATAGTCTCCCCTCTATCAAAACATGACCAAGCAGCTCTCTCTACCCTAATGTGTGATTGCGTGCTGCTTCTGAAGTAGATATATACAAATGGCAGAGTATGTTCATTCCTACAGTCTGCTTATTTGCTCAATTTGTCAGCAGATCATCCATGTTAAACAGTCTCTTAGGCATTAGTGCCAAAGTTTTAATTCTTTGAACTATGAATACAAACGAATGTAGGTGGTTGGAACAATTTTAATAGTGTCAATTATGTGAAAAACATGACCAAGCCTTTAACAATGATGATGAATATTTGTGGCTTTCTTGTGAAATATCATTAAGATGACAATTACATCGATGACGCTTTCCCATCTGGTGTAAAAAAAGATGATAATTTAGGACTGTCCAAATGCTGCGGATGACGAATCACGTATACGAGGTTCACTTGTTGAAAATGAAACTAAAACGACCGGTATTCTCACCGCATGATCATCGTTTTATATCTACGCAGATATATATAGATATAATAGATATACTATATAGCTATATATATATATATCTCTCTCTCTCTCTATATATATCTCTCTAAAAATATAGATAAATAATATAAAACAATCCTTATCTATATATATATTATATCTATATATAGTATATATAAATATGAATATGCATTTATTCTGTATGTAAATATGTATATACATATATTTATATATCTCTGTATGTCTCATATATATAGATTTCTTTTTTAATTTACTATATATATATATCTACAGTTGTACCTATGATATATATATATATATGTGTATACTGCTCCGGAGAACTCACGTTGAGTGGACTGCACCCTTTGAAACACTCTCGCTCTTGCTTAGATTACTCATAGTCGTGACAACGAGTAGATCATTGCTTGAGAAACTCATGACCCTTATTTGTCTTCTCTCTGGGACCATTCAGAATCATGACCCTGACTATACTCCTCGCCGGGGTCTACCCCCCCCCCCCCCCCCCCCCCCCCCCCCCCCCCCCCCCACCTTCGACAATCGGTCTACAGACCAGATCAGTGTTTTTGAAGTGAATCATCAACAGTATGTTCATAGGTCGTCCCGGAAAGATATTTTTTTGTATGTACTCTGCAATGGAACGGCTATGCAAATATCATACGCTGCAAAGGAGTACTCCTTGACATTTAGATTAATACTAAGCTGCGCCATATGGCCGTCATTAAATACAGTCACACACTTCCTAAAGACGAGTGTCTATTCAATATATCCTGACAAGGTTCATTTAGCGGCCTTCTGATCCACCGGCACTCGTGTTCGGACATCATGTTCGGACATCATGACTTCATTACGCTAGCATTATGATATATAATAGAAGATTGATGAAAATTTCCTGTGCTTTCCAGTGCGCTATTCGTGGAATTTTTAATATGTTCTTAGGTCAGGTCGATTGTGAGTATTTCAGGTGTATTGTTAGTATGTTCTTAGGTCGAGTTGATTGTGATAGTGATCTTAGATCCTGTGCATTGTTAGTTTGTTAGAGGGGTCTTCTTATGTTAGAATAATGTTTAACATGTTCTTAGGTCAGGCGGATTGTTTGTATGTGCTTAGGTCAATTGGATTGTTGGCATCTTCTAAGGTCAAATGGATTTTTTGTGTATTCTCAGGTCTGGTAAATTGTTAGTTGATATTACATTTACCTAACCTAGCCATCTTGCCATAATGTTGATCTGTTTCGCTGTCATATGTTAATCAGATTGCCATTATATTGATGTAGATATCATTTTGTCATATGGTATTGGAAAGGTGAACCCAAAGTCAATCCATACCTGCGTTGACATACAAACTAAACGAGACTCTCATAAGGGAAATGACACTAAAACCAACGGTATTGTCATCCACGGCATTATCACCCACGATCATTGGTGACACGCAAGGTATGTGGCAATGACTTTCCTGTCGGCTCCATTGGAACTGATAGCATTGTATTACCTCGTGCTGTGCTTAACATTATCAACGAAAGTTAAGACACGGCAGAGAAAAAAAATTTCAATTTCCCAGAGATCGCAAATTAAATTCCATTCCGTCTGGACTTAAGCAGAATTAAGATCTTTTTCATAGCTCATTTTTATATCTACCATTCTTACATGGATGATATGAGATAACAGCTGTTATATTTCAAATCCATTTTTAAACTAGTATATTGACGACTAATAACTGATTCAACTAACATTACCTCATACGCACGGTAGTGTAGTGCTTCACAATGGTGATCCAACCAGCCTTGAGTATGTCAAAAAAGGAATCTTAGTCTACTTGTAGCGATTCCAACAATCATTGACACGTACCAGGAATCCATCAGGCTACCACACCAATCAACTGTCAAACAACAATATCGATATCCTGTCGGGGCAGCCCAGCCCCGTTATGTGGGATGATTTACCGATACAGTTAATGCACAAGACTCCACACAATGGTGTTTGCACTCGTGCTAGTACTCGTTCTTGCTATCTAAGTATTCTTAGAGTGATATGCACCCCTTACAGAATCTCCGAGACGTATATCGTAATGTTGTTTCTAGATAGGTCAATAACTAGGCACGTGTTGTAGGGTCTGACACCTTGAAGGCGAGCACATGGTAGTGACAGAAACAACGCCGGCAACGGTACATAATACGCTCAGTGGCAATAGACCGGTCTAATAAAACATTCAAATCACAAAATGACAAAACGTCGTCTAGTGACCACCAACAAGCATCAGGAAATGTGGCCTATATCGCCTAAGAAAAGCAGCCGGATGATGCATGTGCTACCTTTAATCAGAGGTGTTCACCAAGGCTTAGGATATGCAAATCAATGAATCAATACGGCTAAATGAAGATGCATTCAACATAGTTGACATCATGTTAGGGGAACAGCTGACAGCAGATGAGTTGGTACGCTTGGGCAATATATTAAAGGTTGAAACAACAATACAGTGGTAGGGACAACAGAGCAAAAGATTTTAACATCGAACATTCTGATGCTAAAATCGTTCCCATCTCTTAGTGATTAGCCAGCCCACCCAAGTTACGTAGTTGGCCATCAAAGCCCACAAGTAGTCTTCAGCCAACCCAGCCCTCATTAGGTCTTCATAAAGCTCTATCCACATCACGTCATCAGCCAGAACTGCCCGCATCACGTCAATAGCAAGCTGTGCCCGCATCAAGTCATAAGCAATGCGTCAGCAAGCTGTACCCACATTAAGTCATCAACACGCCCCTTATCAAGTCCTCAGCAAGATCCTACAGCATCATAATCATCAGCTAGCTGCGACCACATCATGTCATCAGCAATCTTTTCTCATATTGCATCACCGTCCTGCCCTCCCAACATAAAGTTATCAGCATGCTCTGTCCACATTGTGTCATCAGCTAACGCTTCCTACATAGAGTTATCAGCTAGCACCGCCTACATCGAGCCATCACCAAGCCCTATCCACATTTTTTCATTAGCTAACTCTACCGACAAAAAGTTTTCAGCAGGCCCTGCCCTCATCATATAATCAGCAAGCTCTATCCACATTGTTGCAATTTTCATTCAAACCAATTAAAAGAAGAGTAACGCCAACTTGGGCATTGCCGCTTGCTAATGATATGTCCAAGTGATTTTAGATGCAAATCTTGCAACTAATGGAAGCATTATAAAACGGGAATATCAAATTAGACTTGAATCAATAGATTACACAATGCCTAGTTTGTAACCTCACAGCGACTGCTGATAGGTCGTCTTCTTGTTTTTAAGGTGTTGTCTTTTCGTAGTGATTCCAATATTTGTTCAACCTAACGATAATTTCTAAAATCTGAGTTTTACCAAGTTAGTGTTGAAGTGAGCTATTTGCACGGCGACGATTTCTGCTGTCAATGCGATCTGTGAAAATCTTAGGAGGTCCACCGGCCAATAATTTCAAATGACGGCGTTTGATCAATCGCACCTCATATCAGATACAAGAAAATGTAATACAATTGTTATCATAAGATGTATTTGCATTGTTTTATAGTGTGAGCTCAATAATGAATTCAAGACAACTAAATGCGCTTCGTATATCAATAAGATAAGACATCTGAATAATCGATAGCAGCTAAGCGCGTGTTACTGCTATTCACAAAAGGTGAAAATTAATTAAACACTCCCCTACAAACTCCTCCAGTCCTCGCTCGCTGTTGACACAAGTAAACATGCTACTACTGGTTGGTTGATTCATGCAGCTTTTATTTCTGCCGGGTTTGACTTTACCATAAAATTGGAGGATTGATATATCTATATATATATATATAGATATATATATATGAGATATATATATATATAATCATATATATATATATATAGATATATATATATATATATATATATATCTATATATATCTATATATATATCTCTCTATCTATATATCTATATATATATATATATATATATATATATTCTCTCTATATATATATATATATCTGATACTATATATATCTCCCCTAACTGACATTGTGATTGCGTGCTGCTTATAGAGTAAGATATATCCAAATGGCAGAGTATGTTCATTCCTGCAGTCTGCTTATTGGCTCAATTTGTCAGCAGATCATCTATGTTGAACAGTCTCTTAGGCATTAATGTCCAAGTTTTATTCTTTGAACTATGCATACAACGAATGTAGATGTTTGGAACAATTTTAATAGTGTGAATTATGTGCAAAACATGACCAAGCATCTAACAATGATGATGAATATTTTGTGGCTTTTTTATGAAATATTATTAAGATGGCAATTACATCGATGACGCTTTCCCATCTGGTGTATAAAAAATGATAACTTAGGACTGTCCAAATGCTGCGGATGACGAATCGCGTATATACGAGGTTCACGTGTTGAAAATGAAACTAAAACAACGGTATTCCACCCATGATATCGGTTTATATATATACGCATAGATATAGATAGAGATATATATATATATATATATATATATATATATATATATATATATATATATATATATATATATATATATATATATACATATATATATCTACATATATATATATATATATATATATATAGGGAGATGGGATATCTATATATATATATATATATATATATATATATATATATCTCTATATATATATCTATCTATATATATATATATATATATATACGAATGAAAACCTTTTTGAGACAACCGACCAACCTCTTTTAGAACACAGTCACATCTTGGCACATGACGTGAGTTCCAAAAAAGTCAAGACCTTTTTGAGCGCTTTATTGTAATTATACTTATTTAAAAGTTATGCTACACCGTACATTATCTCTATTCATTTTTATCAATTGCAAGGATTTGGCTCATGCATCGCGCAGGAATTGGTTAGGGGCGTTTGAAAACTTTTATATATTGGACCGGCGTCCTTTTTGGTACTCTGCCTTTAACAGCTCGTCCCTCGACATTTTCCTTTATATCAATATCCCAGCTTCTGGTATATTGTTTAGTATTACTTCCGTCATGAATATATCCTATCCACGTGGCATTCAATAGAGGGATAAAAAGAGAGATATTTGGTTTCGACGTTTTCCAATGAGCTGGGGCATGACATATATTCGTCTGGACAAACCGAAATGCTTAGGTAGGTCGGATAATTAGTAAAGTCCCTCCTGTTTTTTCAGACGAGGTTGCGTTGCTGGTCGGGAATATCTTCTGATTTGAAAAGAAATTTATTTATTTTCATAGACCTTCTAACACAAAAATGATACACCGATTTCAAGATCATTAGGCAGATATGAAATTCCCTAATCGAGGCCTATCCATTCTGGTATATAGTATTCTGTACGATTGCAACTCTTTTCTAGATTGCTTCCTTCTCTCGGAAAATGCTTGTAATACACTGTTAATCCTCCAGCCAAATAGGCCGACCACCAGCCATAAGTACCCACAGTTATGATGGTATGGTTACACCCTACCAGAATGGCCATATCATAAAATGAATTTGGGAACTCTGGGACCATATCCGTGATGAATACAACTGGCGATGGAGCATTGAAGTGCTCTCTTGACCAAACCATGTCATCGCTAGCGATGACATAGAGTTTATACTTGGACGATTGGAGTTTATTTTCCATGTAAGCTATTGCATGCCGAAGGTAAGGTTCATCAGCCACCGTGTAACCTTTTGGTGAACTCCTAGTCATATCCCCGCGCCGGATGTGAACCCCAATGTAGGTCACCGCGGATGTATTTACCCCATGTCCAAACGCATTGCGAGCATGCTTGATAAGAAATTGATACCTTGAAGTCGTTAGATTGGCGTGAAAGGTGAATTCCTTACGAACTTGGTCCCGAAACTTATCGAAGTAACACCAAGCCTGCATAAAACCTTTGATAATGATGTGTCATATTGGGATGAGTCGAAATGTACTTAATAGTATCGTGAGCACATTTCCCCCAGCCTGAAGAGCCCATTCGTTGCGTCCTTGCACCGCTTGGATCACTCTCGTATACAAGTGAAAGTGGTAAACTCGTGAGGTTAGCGAATCCGGACGATAACAGATCTTTTTCATGCACAAATGTCCTGTTAAATTCTAACGCCAGTCCCAGCAAAGCAGCGTGCTTGAACATCCGGTTGCCTATACGACCAGCACATGAACCAGAAACAGTCCTCTTCTCTTTAAGGTTATCAATTTCTGCATTATCTGCTTCGGGAAATAATTTAAGATTAAAAAGTTATCATCATCGCCACGCCTCAACTGTGACAACAATGGAAGGTCAACAAATGGGAAGTTTCGAAAATATTCAAATAGGATTGGTTGGCATATAGAATGGTCTTTCTTCCTCGTAAAAAATAAATTCACTTGAGAGGAATATTCGACATGAAAAGTAAACTTGGGCTAAAAGAATTGATGTGAATGCTTATTTCACCCGATCATATGATTGATACTAACGCTAGGAATTTATTGATGATGGAATTCCATCAAATGATATTTTCACGCCTTTCAATTCCATGATGTGATGTTAATTTAATTTCTGTCTATGCCAAGTCAAGGTAGATACAATTATTTTTGACATTTACGGATTGGAACCGACCACAGATTAATACAATAAATAACATCACATTCCATAGCTTAGTGCATTCTTTTTAATAAAGTCGTATCGTCATTGCAAGCAATGGGAAAGCACTAAATGAGCAGAATAAACTTACGCTCCCCGAATCATGAACACATGGGGAATGGAGCTAATTTTGTAATAACCGAGACCCAGCTCATAAACTCGTTCAAATGAAATACATAGACCTATACCATCACCGCCCCTCGATTCCTATTAAAAATGCAATGTTCAATAGTGTCATCAGTTGCATTGGGGCCGGAAAGCAAGAACTGGTCACATACCTTGAGTATAACCGATGATCATGGGTGGCAATACCGTTGCGTCAATGTCATTTTCCACAAGTAAACCACGTTTACGTGATTCGTCATCCGCAGCATTTGGACTGTCTTTAGTTATCACCTTTTTAACACCAGGTGTGACAGCGTCATGGATGTAATTGCCACCTACATTATATATCACACGAAAGCATTGATATTCACCATCATTGTGAGAGGCTTTGTCATGTTTTGGAGATAAATAACACTATCTACATGCGTTGTATGCATAGTTCATACAATAAAACTGTCACAATAATGCCTAAGCAGCAATTTAACATAGTTGATTTGCGGACATATTGAGCCGATAAGCAGACTGTAGGAATGAACATACTCTGCCATGTGGATATGTCTTATTGTCTAAGCCGCATTCAATCACAATGTCTGTGAGGATAGGCTTGGAAACGATCCCATAGATACAAGAGGGGACAGCTGAGACTAGAAACGGAAGGTGTGTAAAGGTTAGCCAATGTAATGCACGCATAATATGGTGTTAATAGATCACTTGGAACGGATGAGCACCATCATTGCAAGGAACATTGATTAACCAAACAGTTTATAGCATGCGTAAAAAGTCTCATCACGCACAAACACCTGTGTGTACCGAGCGAACGAAATATATGTCACTATTAAATTTACATATATATCAATAATTATATATGTATATTTATGTTTATATATATATATATATATATAAAATATATATATATATATATATATATATATATAATATATATATATATATATATATGTAAGGATACATATATGGATATATATATATATATATATATATTATGATTATATAGATATGTATATATATATAGATATATACGTTGATAAATATATATGTATATATATATATATATATTGATACATAGATATATATATATATATATATATATACATATCTATATAATATATATATATCTATATATATATTACATATATATATATATCTCTATATATATATATATATATATATACTCTCTATATATATATATCTATATATATATATATATATATATATATATCTCTATCTATCTATATGGTGGTGTGTGCATCATATGGAAAGCACTATTCTTGTCAGTGCGAAAATGCACATACACCAACCCGCACACACACATGGACACCCTTAGTGTGCTTGTATTGCAGTAGCACTGCGAACAGTCCAACTCCTGCCCTACGCTGTTGATTGTCGAATCTGCTAAAACAGCTTTAATTAGACTACCACAACATTCACTGCTACTATTCCGTCAATATCTATGAAAGATATGTTTACCTTGATGTGATATTTTCTTCTTGGTTGAATATGTCAAGTCCGGCCGAGATATTGCTGGCCTATTTTCTGAGCCTCCTGTCAATTCAGACAGTGTCACTTGATCTGTTTCCATATTCTGGGACATGGCGATCTTATAAAACCTTTCTAGCTTTTTGGAAAAGGGGTTGACCATGACACCTCCATACATCACAACCAGTATCAGTGAAACGACCGACATCATGACAAACAGTTGCACTAAGCGCGTACGTCGACTCATGATGATAGTTAGATCGTGTGTAATATCACGCTATTGTCTTCTATGGTTCTTTATCAATCCTCTAATTTATGGTAAAAGTCAAACTCTGCAGAAATAAAAGCTGATTGAATCAATCACCCAGTAGTAGCATGTTGATTTGTGTCAACCGTCGAGCGAGAACTGGAGGAGTTTGTAGGGGAGTGTTTAATTAATGTATGCCTATCGTGAATAGCAAAACGACGCGTAACTGCAGTCGATTATTTAGATAGCTTATCTTATTGATATTTACTCACTTGTGCATTGCTGGCTGCTTTCGATATACGAAGCGCATTTAGTTGTCTTGAATTCATTGTTGAACTCACATAATAATAGAATGCAAATACATCGCATGAATATAATTGTATTAATTTTCTTGTATCTGGTATGAGGTGCGATTAATGTACGACTATCGTGAATAGCGATAACACGCGCTAAGCTGCAATCGATTATTCAGATGGCTTATCTTTTTGATATTTACTCACTAGTGCATTGCTGGCTGCTTTCGATAAACGAAGCGCATTAAGTTGTCTTGAATTCATTGTTGAACTCACACAATAACATCTCAGTTAATATTTCTCATGATTACAATTGTATTACATTTTCTTGTATCTGATACTAGGGGCGATTGATCAGTCTCAACACCGTCATTTGAAATCGATGGCCGGTTTACTTCCTAAGATTTTCACAGATCACATTGACAGCAGAAATTGCTGTCTTCAACCGTAACTTGGTGAAACTCAGATTGACAAATTATCGTTAGGTTGAACACTAGAAAGCAATGAATATTGGAATCACTACGAAAAGTCAACTCTTTAAAACTAGAAGACGACCTATCCGCAGTCGCTGTGAGGTGAACTAGGCATTGTGTAACTCTATTGATTCATGTCTAATTTGATATTCCCTTTTAATAATGGTTCCATTAGTTGCAAGATTTGCATCTAAAATCACGCGCACTTGGACATATCATTAGTAAACGGCAATCCCCACGTTGGCGTTCCTCTTCGTTTAATTGGTTTGAATGAATATTGCATCAATGTGGATAGAGCTTGCTGATTACATGATGAGGGCAGGGCCAGCTAAAAACTTTTTTGTCGGTAGAGATAGCTAATGACAAAGGTGGATAGAGCTTGGTGATGACTCGATGTAGGCGGTGCTAGTTGATAAATCCATGTAGGTAGCGTTAGCTGATGACACAATGTGGACAGAGCATGCTGATGACTTGAATTGAACAGGGCAGGCCGGTGATGCAATATGAAAAAAGATTGTTGATGACATGATGTGGTCGCAGCTGGCTGATGATTATAATGTGGTTGGAGCTTGCTGAGGACTTGATAAGAAGAGTGTTCATGACTTAATGTGAGTACAGCTTGCTGACGGCTTGCTTATGACTTGATGTGGGCACAACTTGCTATTGACGTGATGCGGGCAGATCTGGCTGATGACGTGACGTGGATAGATCTTTCTAAAGACCTAATGAGGGCTGGTTGGCTGAAGACTACATGTGGGCTGGGATGGCTAACTAGCTGATTACTAACAATTTGCAGGATCAGAATGCTCGATGTTAAAATCTTCTTCTCTGATGTTCCTACAACAGTATTGTTGTTTTAACCATAAATATATTGCCCAAGCGTAGCAGCTCATCTGTTGTCAGCTGCTCCCTTAACATGATGTCACCGATGTTGAATGCAATTGTTAAATTGTATCAATAACCTCACCTCATTTGCTGATGGTGCACTTGCATCATCGGTATGTGATTCAACCATTCTAAAGCGCATCTGCATTAAGCTGTATTGATTCATATATCTACCTATCCTAAGCCTTGGTGAACACCTCTGAATAAACGTAACACATGCATCATTCGGCTGCTTTCCTTAAGCGATATAGGCCACATTTCCTGATGCTTGTTGGTGGTCACTAGACGACGTTTTGTCATTTTGTATTTTGAATGTTTTATTAGACCGGTACATTGTCACTGAGCGTATTATGTACCATTGCCGGCATCGGTTCTGTCACTCCCATGTGCTTGTCGTCAAGGTGTCTGACCCTACCGTTCTCAACACGGACCTAGTTATTGATCTCATCAGAAACAATATTCAGATATACGTCTCGAAGCTTCTGTGAGGGGTGCATATTACTCTAAGAATACTTAGATAGTGCAAACACCATTGTGTGAAGTTTTGTGGATTAACTGTATCCATAAATCATCCCATATAGCGAAGCTGAGCTGCCTCGACGGGATATCGACATTTTTGTTTGACATTTGATTGGTGAGGTAGCCGGATGGATTTCTGGTACGTGTCAGTGATTGTTGGAATAGCTACAAGTAGACCAAGATCCCTTTTTTTTACATACTCAAGACTGGTTTGATCAACATTGTGAAGCACTACACTATCGTGGTTATGAGGTTATGTGAATTGAATCCGTTATGATTAATCCTAATCGTCAATATACTAGTCTAAAAGAGGATTTGAAATATAACAGCTGTTCTTGCGAATAAATTGCAATGATGCATCAGATTTAATGGAGCCGACAGGAAAGTCATATCCACATACCTTGCATATAACCGAGGATCGAGGGTGATAATACCGTGGGTGATAATACCGATGGTTCTAATGTTTAGAATATGCCAACAATCCAATTGACCTAAGAACATACAAACAATCCGCCTGACCCATGAACAAACTAACAATGCACTGGACCTAAGAAAACTATCACAATCAACTTGACCTAAGAACATAATAACAATACACCTGACCCAATAACATACTAACATCCCACATTATCTAAAAATACACTCACAAACCACTTGACCTAAGAAAATACTGACAATACATCTGATCTAAGAACATAATCACCTGACCTAACCTAAATACATACAAACAAGCCACCTGACTTAAGAACATTCTAACAATACACGACTATTTCACATAACTATAGAGACATACATCTTGCCTACTTTCACCAAAGCACTTTGTCAAAATAGTTGCTTTATTGACATATTAGTTGGACAAACCGAAAATGTAAATATTACATACCTAGTTAAACATATTTGACTAGAAACCAATATGTGTGCATGTGTGTCTATGTATATTTGCAACCACATAACTACTTTGATTTTTCCTTCTCTGTTAACATTCTATTGAACCAGCTAACATAGATATCCGTGGTTGCTGTACCTTGAGACACTTTTTTCCTTACTGAATGCGTCATATCGACCGTGGATTTTGGCATACTATCATCTGAACCACGGCGTCACATAATCCGCTTCATTGCTGGTTTAAATAAGATCAGTATTCATTGAAATGATAATCTTATAGATTCATCTTAGAAAGTAGAAACAGAGTTCACCAACGCACCTCCGTACAGTAGATGCAGCGTCAGTGAAACAATCATCACCATGAAAAACAACTGAAGCAGATGAAGCAGATCTCATGATGACAGAAAAGGTACATGTTGTGTTCTCCGCGGACCTTTATGATTCGTCACAATCAGTCATCAATACAACTTTATGAAGAGCCAGAATGTTGAATTAAACCTGCCGACTGGTTCGCTCGGGAAAGTCTGACATTTCAATGTACAACTATATTGAATGTCTTCTATGTATTATGCATGTTATCGATTATGTACATAAACGGATACTCATAAACGTACATATTTGAATATACATATATATGTATATAAATATATATATATACATTATATATATATAATACATCTATATATATATATATATATATATATATAGATATATATATATATACTATGTATATATATATACCTAAACTTATAGAATCTATTATATATTGGTATATATATATATACATATCTCTATATCTCTCTATATCTCTATATATATATATATATATACATATATATATATATATATATATATATATATATATATATATATATATATATATATATATATATATATATGAATATAAATGAATATATATACATATATATATAAATATTTGTATGTAAGTATATATTGATACATTCATCTATATATATATATATATATATCTACTTATGCTTATACTATATATATATATATATATACTTATATTTTATATATATATATAATATATGTATTTATATGTTAATATATATAATATATATATATATATATATGTTATATATATATATATATAGGTGTTTTATATGTTAATATATAAGCATATATATATACATACATGAATACACATATATATATATATATTTATATATATATATATATATATATTATATATATATATATATATATATATATATATATATATATATATATATATATATATATCTCTATATATATATCTCTATATATATATATATATATATATCTATCTCTCTCTATATCTCTATCTCTATATATATATATATATATATATATATATATATATGTGCATTGATTATTGGAGGGCTCCGATTTATGTGCATGAACTATCACAAAGGTGAATACACAATGTGAGCATTGTACTTGCAAAATAGTAACGTACTTAAATAGACAACCCACTGGCAACCATGATCATGCGTATACTACGCTTAGGGGAACACTCACAATCATGAACCAGACGAACTTCCCGAATCATGAACTTTAGTAGACTACGCCCCGGAGAACTCCCGTATAGTAGACTGCACCCTTGGGAACGCTCACAATTATGCTCTTGCTGAGACCACTTATAATCGTGACAACGATTAGATCTTTATTTGAGAAATTCATGACCCTGATTTGTCTTCTCTCTGGGACCACTCCCAATCGTTACCCTGAGTATACTCCTTCTGGGGTCCCTCACCATCGACACTCGATCTACAGACCACATCAATGTTTTTGATGTGAAAGAACAACAGTATGTCTATTGAGCACAGTAGGTCGTCCAAGAAAGATATTTTTTGTATATACTCATGGAACGGCTATACAAATATCTTACGCTGCAAACGAGTACTCCTGGGTACTGGGATTAAGACTTAGCTGCGCCTTATGGCCGCCATTAATAACAGTCACACACTTCCTACAGACGAGTGTCTATTTAATATATCCGGACAAGGTTCCTTTAGCGGCCTTCTGATCCACAGGCACTCGAGTGCGGACATCATGTTCGGAAATCATGATATAAAAATTCAATATTGGCAACACCCGCCGATGAAATCCCGAGGATTGCTCAGACAACCGCTATTCGTGCGCTACTGCAGATAAACTCCTACGTGAATCGTGCAGATTTCTGTAATATGTATTATGGTGAACATCAGGTTGCATCACTTCCAGAGAGAGGCTAACTGTAAGTTGAGGGACCATAAGGAGAGAAAAAATCGTAAGGCATTGACCTTTTTGACAGATTTGGTATGTTTAATGGCATAAGACAAAGAGGCATATTGTCAACCCATTGATGTAGTTTTCGTGTGCTTGTTGTTAATATCCTAATGTATGCTGATGATCTCATTTCATTTTTGGTTGTGTATACATATATATATATATTATATATATATATATATATATATATATATATATATATATATATATATATATATATATATATATATATATATATATATATATATATATATATATTTATACAAGTCCGACCATTATGGTACAATTCAACGACCATTTTGGCCCATATTTACATTTTGGTCGATGATCATTGGGCCAAAATAGTCAGCGTCATCTCCTAGCCTTACACAACTGCGCTTCCCCGCCAAAGTGTAACGTTAGTTGCAACTACTCCGCCTAAGGTTGGATTCGCATTATTCGGGCAAACTATCCACTTAAATTTGTTTTAAATACCTTCACATGAATTTACATTTTGGCCTAAGCGACCATTTTGGCCAGGTTGAAAAATCGGTCAATATATGGCTTTGTTCGATGTATATTTGCTTCAAACTTAGGTTCATGATTTGTGTGACTTTTAACGTCAAAGAACAATTGTTTGTTTTAAATTATATCTTCAAATGAAGAACATACAAATTTTGAAAGTATATATACATCATCAATTTAACGAGTAACGGGCGGCACAAGCTCAAATATCTTTACGGACGATTTTACTGGGAAATCCGGGGTTGTAAGTCTTTGTCAACTCATTTTTGGTGTTTTGTTCTCAATATATATCAGTTTGATAGCGTTTTATTTAGATAAATAAGAACAAATGAAGCACTTAAGCTTGGAACTCGAGACGCAGATCAGCATTCAAAACGTTTGGAGAATCTCGCTGAATCTCACTGGTTTTCTCGATCTATGATGTGCAATGTTTCAAGTAATAAATGAAATCATATCGTATCAACGGACTGTTTTTAACAAAGGAATGATTAGCCAGATCGTTATATGTTATCAGTTTGCTCATGTCTTAAAATCAAATTGTCCCCACGAGCGCATCCGCGGGCTCAAGCTGAAGGTATATTTTGGGATTGTAACAATTCAAGCTTTCCATACCGCATGGAATTTCCGGTACAGGAGCGAGTATAAACAAAGTTTATCGGTCACCCATGACCATTTTACGCGCTCTCTTTACATTTGATTCTAATCTGGTCAGTATGATTCCAACGTTTAAATATTGAATATCATTAATGTGACAATGAACGTTATTGCTGCGGAAAGAAATTTCATGTACGACATGACCCGTAGTTTACAGTGGTTAGCGAGCTTCACCGGGCTGCTCCGCAGCTCTACCGTGCACGGTTCAGACTCACTCTTACCGATCACTTACACTTTTCCAACGGCAAATAATACCCAGATACCACGTTAATAGGACTAGATGCCTGCAGCTTGGTTGGACAGATCTACCGATTACCATTGATTTGTTTTTAAATGTATTTCCTAACGTTCATTTAACTGTATTGACTATTGGCCATTTTAGCGAACGGCTTTTGCCCCATCTGTCAGATGTAAACATGGCCTGATCGTGACAGCGGACATGCGCTGGTGGCTCTGTGTTAGTGGGGTGGGGTTACTCTTTCAAATGTGATTTATTTTTCAAAGGTTGAAGATTGATATTTTGCTTTCCACATTCTTGAATTATTTACTTGCATCAGTAATGTTACCCTTAATATGGAAATAGCATGATCTGTTAATATGACGTATCATTGTAATACACTAAAACATGAGTTCTTTATTACATTCCTATAAGTTTGATTATGTGTTATATGACAGTTCAGTCTTGGACAGAGTCACACTTTTGTTATCAATTAGTCAGCAGAGTGATCCTTTAGATCTCAGAAATAGCTATCCAAAACAATTGTGCTGGTTTGAGTTTACAGCCAAATTTCATTAGCGGCTAGGGAAATAATCAGACCCTAAGTAGGTTTTTGAAGTCAAGAGCCTCTTTTGTCTGGGTATCTACCACATCAATATTGGTAATAAAATTGTTGTCAAATGTTCAATGTGTGTAATCCAAACAATTGTTCAATAGTACAATCACATCATTTGAATATATCATGTATAAGCTATAAATGACATGGTCATCTGTCAGTTAGTCTTGAGCACTGTGCATCTGGTCTAGTGTTGAAGGGTTATTAAGCATATCTGAAGCCCCAAATCACACATGAGGCCTTTTTAGAACAGTGCAGTTCCCAAGATGTATCAAACTGCCTGGTTAGGCATGGCTTGGGAGGTCACTTTTTTTGTTGCCCATCCTGAACCTGTTGCTTGCCACTTATAAGGTATAATTTATGGGACCATTAGGCAGTAACCATTAATAGTTATGCTCCTCAGCACAGTTTTGCCCTGTCCATCTGTCTGCCTGTAAACTTTTGGTGTAACATTTTTTTGATAATGCAAGGCACTCTTATATTGATTGTCACTTACAAACAAACTATCAGCCCTTTGTGACCTTATTATTGTAAAATAATCTCATTAGATATGTTAACCAAATAGGGAATACCTGTTTCAAATTAAACATGAATCACTCTTATATTGATGATCACTTACAAAGTAAATATCAGCACTGCAATACCTTTTGTTCCTGAGTAATTATCTCAATGGGGAATAATTCTTGATGGCACTTTTCTTATAATGCAAGCTAGAAACTTTACATTGACCAAATCTTGCAGACTTTAACTCATAGCTTTATGGCTTTTGATCCCTGACTTGCTAGATAAAAGCAAATTGAATTTGCTTGTTCAAGGAAAAATGTAGCTAAGTTATTATTAGCTTATGGTTGTTTGGGTGAATCATTTCTTAAAAATTTAAATTATTAGGCTCAAATGCTTAAACTTTTTGCATAACTACTTGGCGATGGACTGTTGTTGCTTGACAAGTGGGTTTGGGGGATATTGTTCAGCCCTGGTGTGTCATTGAATACAATGTTATACTATAAACGCTATGATTAAATGCTGTCATAACTTGTAAGTGTCAAAAGCAGCAGAATTTACTAGCCATCGGCATTCTGTAGTTATTGTTAGGCTTTGAGATTGTCTAGGTGCTTGTGATGACATTTTGCTCAGCAGCATTCGCGATCTGGTAGTGATTAACTGCTTTACCTCCTGTTCCGGGTTTAATATTATGGACCCAGTATCTCAATTTAATCATATTGGATATACATATCCTCTGTGTTGGTTAATCTGCCCTATTTAGGAAATTTATTTGTTCAAGATGGGCAACAGTATCAGCTGTCCAAACATCACAATTATGCTCATCTATCTCAGCATGATACCTCCTCATATCAAAGGGAGCAGTGTTTTGCTTTAGGACCACTAGGCTCTTACTTAGTGAAAAGACATTTGGTGATTTGAGATAAATGTATAGTTTAACATAAGAATAGTGATGAGGTCATGTGGCTTCATCTACATTACTGACAGCAATGTAGATGAAGCAACATGACCTCCTCACTATTCTACATGATGAGTTACATTTGCAACATTAAGGTCCATGTGCTAAACCACCATAATAATTCTTCTGCATGCATGTTAATAGTAAATTCACAACTTCATCAATATTGTGGCTTCACCAGTTTTGTGGCTCCACCATATTGTGGCTTCACCAATACTGTGGCTTCAATAATATTGCGGCTTCATCAATATTGTGGTTTCACCAATACTGTGGCTTCACCAATGTTGTGGTTTCACCAATACTGTGGCTTAACCAGTGTTGTGGTTTCATCAATATTTTGGCTTCACCAATGTTGCGGCTTCAACAGTGTTGTGGCTTTACCATTTTTTTGGCTTCGCCAATACTGTGGTATCAACAATGAAGTGGCTTCACCAGTGTTGTGTTTTCATCAATGTCGTAGCTTCACCAATACTGTGGCTTCATCAATATTTTGGCTTCATCATTGTTGTGGCTTCACCAGTGTTGTGGCTTCACCAGTGTTCCGGCTTTACCAATATTTTGGCATCACCAAGATTGTGGCTTCACCAATTTTGTGGCTTCACCAGTGTTGTGCTTTCACCAATGTTGTAGCTTCACTAATACTGTGGCTTCATCAATATTTTGGCTTCTACATTGTTGTGGTTTCACCAATGTTGTGGCTTCACCAATACTATGGCTTCATTAATACTGTTGCTTCATCAATATTTTGGATTCAACATTGTTGTGGTTCACCAGTGTTGTGGCTTCAACATTGTTGCGGCTTCACCAGTGCTTTGGATTGAATTTAATTGTGGCTTCATCAATATTATGACTTCACCAATATTGTGGCTTCACCAAGACTGTGGCTTCACCAATACTGTGGCTTCACCAATGTTGCGGTTTCACCAATACTGTAGCTTCACCAATACTGTGGCTACACCAATGTTGTGGCTTCATCAATATTTTGGCTTTACCAATTTTTGGGCTTCACCAATACTGTGGTATCAACGATGAAGTGGCTTCACCAGTGTTGTGTTTTCACCTATGTTGTAGCTTCACCAATACTGTGGCTTCATCAATATTTTGGCTTCAACATTGCTGTGGCTTCACCAGTGTTGTGCCTTCAACATTGTTGCGGCTTCACCAGTGTTGTGGATTCAATGATATTGTGGCTTCATCAATAATATGACTTCACCAATATTCTGGCTTCACCAATACTGTAGCTGCACCAATTTTGTGGCTTCACCAAGACTGTGGCTTCACCAATACTGTGGCTTCACCAATGTTGCGGTTTCACCAATACTGTAGCTTAACCAATACTGTGGCTACACCAATGTTGTGGCTTCATCAATATTTTGGCTTTACCAATTTTTGGGCTTCACCAATACTGTGGTATCAACGATGAAGTGGCTTCACCAGTGTTGTGTTTTCACCTATGTTGTAGCTTCACCAATACTGCGGCTTCATCAATATTTTGGCTTCAACATTGCTGTGGCTTCACCAGTGTTGTGCCTTCAACATTGTTGCGGCTTCACCAGTGTTGTGGATTCAATGATATTGTGGCTTCATCAATATTGTGGCTTCACCAATATTGTGGCTTCACAAACACTGTGGCATCACCAATGTTGTGGCTTCACAAGTGTTGTGGCTTTACCATTATTGTGGCTTCACCAATACTGTGGCTTCATCAAAACTGTGGCTTCACCAATGTTGTGGCTTCACCAATATTGTGGCTTCACCACTGTTGTGGCTTCATCAATATTTTGGCTTTACCAATGTTGTGGCTGCAAGAGTGTTGTGACTTCACTAATATTGTGACCACCAATTTGGTGGCTTCACCAGTGTTGTGGCTTTGTCAATGCTGTGGCTTCATCAATGTTGTGGCTTCATTAATGTTTTGGTTTCACTACTGTTTACAAATGTTTTGGCTTCTCTTTTTATTATATCCTGTTGAGATATATCAATCACTGGGGCTTAAAAAGACATGTTATGTCTAATTGTCATAAAACCATCAGAATGACAAAAATGACCGAAACAATGAGTATTATCTGTATTGGTTGTGTGTGAGTTTGGGTCATCAGTCGGTTTAAGTAGAAGATTTTTATCAGAGGCTCTGTTTACCCAGGAAGACTGTTAAGCTCCACCTGGTCCTAATTGATGGTCCTGCAGTTATGATGTATGCACCTGTGTACAGTGTCAAATTGATGTACACTTAATCTGCTCTGTATTTATCTGCAATTCATATCAACTCTTCATCACCAGCCCAGCATGACACAGACCTGGGATTCTCTTTATTACCAGTCCATCGTGACACTGACCTGGGGTTCTTATCACCAGTCCAGTATGTCACTGACCTGGGGTACTTATCACCAACTCATCGTGACACTGACCTGGGGTTCTTATCACCATCCCAGTATGTCACTGACCTAGGGTTCTAATCAACAACTAATCGTGACACTGACTTGGGGTTCTTATCACCATCCAAGTATGTAACCAAACTAGGGTTCGTCTAACATGGCATCTTTTTTGTTTGAAGGGGTAAAATTTCTTGAGGCCGGTTAACATCTAAAATGGCCACCCGTCATCGGGACAGGTCAGGACGGGTGGCCATTTTAGTTAATTTCCAGCCCTGTTGCTGAAGACTGAACTGTAGACTTAATCTGAACATCTGGTGAATGTTTTGTCACAGAATCAACATGAGAGAGTATTAGTTTTTACTTCCTTTACTTAATAACAAGAGATTGATCCATGTGACATGTGTATTGATGATCAACCTAATCAGGTTGACAAGAGTTAATGTTGTGTAATGTATTACATAGACTTCCTTTATTTCTTATGATATAAGACTGATAGACAGTTTGACAAGTTAATTTTATATGTGTAACAGAATGTGCAACTATAGCTGGTGCACAGCAGGAGAATCATCTTTTGCTGTATCGTACAGGCAAGCTGTTGTGGACTCACTAATTGTGTCCAGATGGAAACCCTCCAAGACTCTTAAAAGTATATTACTGCTAGTACAACATAAGATGCTGATGTGGTATTTCTTGCTGATCATTTTCAAATTTATCTGTTCTAATGCCCTCAATTATTTGCTTGATTTCCTGATCACTCATCCTTATGAGCTCAATACATTCAGTCAATTGAGGTCCATTTCTTTTGCTAAATCATCTCTGAATGCTTATATTGTGGATACATGTCTGGTAGAGTTTAGGTGACCCTAGATAAGCAAATGAACTACAATCAAAGTTTAATCATCAGCAAAACAAATTCATTGTCTACCTATTCCTGACCTTGACAGATCCTTCAGCACATTGCCTGCAGATGCAGATGTATTTATTTTATTTTATAACTACTTGTTATTATGTAGCTAACTGAATAAAGGCAATATATTTAAAACTTAAAGATTGTTTAATCCATGTTTTATTCAAAGTGTCCTGAGGGGATTTATATCATTCACATAGAAGAAATGAGATTCAGGGAAATTCACAAAGTTAATTCAATGTCCAATAAAGGTATAAAACATGCAATAAAGAATATAAAATGAATCAGTTTGAGGTCAGTGTGACGCTGGATGAAGCATATTGTGAATATATGCAGGAATATATGCATTTGGACACGACATAATATGACAGGAACATACTTTGATAAGTGCCCTGTTGCCTAGCCCTACTGCCCTACAAGACATTACCGTTCGACCTGAAACTATACGGCTGGTTTGCATGATTCCCGTTAATATTTAACCATACGAAAATAAATCATTAAAACGTATAATATAAGAGCGAAGACTGGATTCTTAACGCTCCGTGATGCTGCCTCCACCTCTACAGGTTCATGCTGCGTAAATATAGCCGCTCAGAACTTCACAGAAGCCTGTCAACCCGACAGGGCCGCAAGATTGTCGCTGTGTCACACGGCGATTACTAATGACAGCTGTTTGGACTCTCCCGATTCAAGGGACGAGGATTGTTGTCCAACATCGTTGACAGACAGATTACAGTGTCCAGAGTGGTTAAATAACACGAAGCTGCCCAAGGCAATCGATATGTATAATAGTTACAGCAATAACATAAATGATGATAATTTGATTATCCACGAATCAGAGAATAAATACGTGCCCTACAAGCATTTTTGACATGGAATCGTCCGTGCTGCAACATTAGTAGGGCGGACAAACGCGGCGCCGATCTTGTTTGGACAAGACCGTTTTTAGGCCGTTTGGTAGTCTCATGTAAATGACCATTGACAACAAATGACGCAATGATACATTTTGTTCTTTTAATATATTATTAATGAACAATAGCTTCTCATTTGGTACAATTTTCGTTTTTCTTGCTGGTATTTAATGTGGTGCTAATCGCCGAAGAAAATGACGAAAAGTGGTATTTTTTCGGGGCCATAAAAGTTGTGTCGTGATTTATGTACCTAAGGAAAAAGGGCCGTACCTATATATTCTCCATACGATTGCTATATAAATTATACCAAAATGTAGAAGAATGAAAGTGATACGTCGATCCGAGTGATAATTGATCAGATTTTCGAGTTAAATGTTTTAAATCGCGATTTTGCCGCTTCAAAACAGGATAATTCACCGAAACTCATATAACTTTACGATTATCACTCGGATCCACACACAGGAGACTCTCCTCAGCACATCCTATGATTATCTCTTCTGTAGAACCAAGAATAAAGCGGTACGGTCAATTTAAAGACACCATGTATTCTGCTTATTTTCATTGAGAAATCTCCCAACGCCATATAGCTTCGGCGCCATGGCAACGGTCCGCGTCCTTGGGGGATTTCATATTGCGACTTTGTCAAAGGTTGGCAAGTCACGTATTGTAAGTTCGTCGATATGGAATTTATCTGATTTACAAAATCAGTTGGACTGTTTCAGTCACTTGTACGATTCACAGCCATTTGGCGTGTGTGAGTGAAACTGTTGGCATGCTTAAATTACTTTTTAAATAATTTATGTCATACCGTTGAATCTATCAACCCTGCTTATTGGAACATCCCAATAAACTATTTGACCTGCATAGGTTGGGAAACTCATCTCTTCTCTCCATCCCGTATCTTTTAACAAATGCGGTAGAACTCTGTTATGATACTCAGAATGCGACAAAACGGGTGTTATTCGAGGAGATATTCGTACTACGTAAACGATAGGAATCTATCTGGGGAAAAGAACATTTATCTTTCCACATGACACAACCAGTTTTAAAACGATCCTCCACCAAATTATGCTACTTCCAACCTGACAAACCGCAACATGACATAATGGATATCCTATTGGGGTTTTCTAACCATGAAAGTTTTGCCAGACTTTTCCATGACAGTTGGTTTTGTCACTACCGGACAAGAAACTGACAATTAAAACCTTTTAAGGGAAAAGAATGCAATAAAGATTTCTCGGGACAGTTACCACCGTGCAGGATGATGGTCGCCTGGTGGGTAAAGACAGAAGAGCATTCTTGCGTTGGAGTAGGATGCGGAAGAGGTTTGGGAACTTAAGGCGCTACAGTTAACTGGGTCACGGGGTATCTGAATTGTTTGGAGGTCTTAACGGACTCGATGGGCGCATACGCGCTCGTGACACTCAGAGCGCGAGAGCGGCTATGAGTGGGGAATAGCAAAATAACACTGCTGGTGGTTTTGTGATATCAATGGCTATTAGTGAGTGGCAATTTCCCAATAGAAGCATTTAGAGGGGTTATGTAAAAGTCCAGAGCACAAAGTCAACATTTTGACCATCTGTATCACAAATAACCAAGTTAAAGCTTTACATTTGCATGTTATAGTTAAATGTGGACATAATTACACATTAAAATCTGAGGGGCTGAGTTATCCAAAATAGATGAACGGAGGGCATTCGCAAAATTGCGCAATGCTGGAATTGTTGAACAAAACAAGACGAAGACACCGACTTGTTTTGAACGCATCAAACGGAGTTCCACTAAGGCCGAAACTGTCCATTGCTCATCGTGCAAAGGGGCGTACAGCAAGCTATACTTCTATCGGCACAGGCGCCAATGCAAGGAGGAGATGAGGCCAAAACCAATTTCGGCAATGGTCATCAACTCAAAGGAAGGCAATGACTTTAAAGAGATTTTAAGTAGCTTCCACAGCAATGCCGTTGGAGACTGTTGCAGAACAGACAGCACAATAAAAATGATAGGCAAGCATCTTTGGGCAAAGAAGAAGTACGCAAATCAGTTATGGCTGATATGCGCATGCTTGCAAGTCTGTACTTAGAAGTTCAAAAGCAAGATGACTCTGAAATGAAGGATGCTGGAGACATGTTCCACCGCGGCAACTGGACAACGCTTAGAGAAGAAATCACTAGCCTCACATCAGATGACAAAACACTCAAATATGGATTGAAGAATTCATTATATTATCTACTGATGCGATCAGCTGAAATAATACAGGGAGAGGCCCTTATGCTTTCTGGGGAACAGGGAAAGGAGCAGGTAGAGGAGCTTGGGCATTTTAAAAGCCTGCTCAAGCACCACCAGAACCTGATGTTCAGTGATTGTAAATATCTGATTAACAAATCAAGTCAAGAACGCTTAAGGCTGCCCGAGAGGACTCCCCCGGAAGAAGTTATTGTGAAACTCAGAAACCACACAGTGGATCGCATCACATACCTTTCAAGAATCACTATCGATGAATTTGCCACTTCCGAATTTGTTGAGCTAAGGAATTTGACTTGTAGTAGGCTCACACTTTTCAATGCAAGGCGAGGTGGGGAGCCTTGTAGAATGACCATCAAACAATGGACTGAACGAAGAAAATGGCAAACCGATGACGATTACCATTCCTCTGAATTGGACGTAACCTACTGTACGGGTAAGGGTAATCACTTGGTAAGCATCATCATCCCAAAAGATTGCTTCAATGCAATGGATTTACTTGCCGACAATGAAAGGAGAAGTGGCGCAAATATATTGGAGGAAAACACATTCATTTTCCCCAATATTGGATTCTCACGGCATGTGGCTGGATGGAGCGCCACGGAAGCAGTGATGAAAAAAGCAGGCATTGACTGCTGTCTGGTAAATGCTACCAACCAAAGAGCTCGCACCTCTACATTATACGCTCAACAGGACGTCTCCCAACAAGATCGCGAGTTGTTTTACAAACACATGGGGCATTCGTCCGAGGTCAACCGCGGTACCTACCAGAGGCCGCTGCCCGCTCTTGCTGTGTCTCGAGTTGGCGCGTTCCTCAACAACTTGGACACGACGGCACAAATGGTCGGTAAAACTGGTGAATATTCTGTCTTGATTGAGACGATGAATGGCACTTCTCAGAGTGCAATTAGTCTTTCTGTGCTCTGTTTATATAGATAATGCTTTGTTGTGACTGGTGGTAGAACTAAAAAAATAATACTTGAATATATGGCGTTGTATGGATGCCAATGCATAATTCAAGTGTCGGGCGGCAGGATAAATTATATATATGTGTTTCCTTTATGTGGTATGGCCAGATTCACTTGAAGTTTATGATCCTGCCAATTTCCAATTGAATGGTCAGTGACAATTTTTTTTTTATGCTATCATATATGTGAGCTATTGATTGGTGTTTCAAGTTTGGGTTTAGAATATATTTAAGTAATTGGTAGGAAATGTTTTTTTGCAGAATCAGCTCTAGTTGCACCTGATGAAGATAACAGTTGTGATGAGGGCCCAATGGAAAAGCGCTGCAAATGGGATTCTGCCCAGACAAGCATCATCCACAAGGCTTTTGGACAGTATATCAAGCTTCCAGTCCCCAAACGCAAACTGCCTGGTAACAGTTATATGACTGAAAGCTGTTAATGCGTGAATTTTTGGTTTAATGTTAACTGTATTATCAAGTGGACATGTTGATTAATGTCGGGTGTTTTTAAACTCTGTTCCCCAGAAAAACAAGAGATTATGCGCATCATCCAAGAGAACGGCATAACCTATCCGTACAACAAAGTTCGTACCAAAATAATGAACGAGCAGCGGAAAGCCCAGTCAATGACTAGGAAATCCCTTAACTTTGAATGATTATCAAGCATGAAATGTTAACTTTAAATGATTATCAAGCATGAAATGTTAACTTTAAATGATTATCAAGCATAAAATGTTAACTTTAAATGATTATCAAGCATGAAAAGGTTGTTGACTAAAGCATGTTTTTCTTCTCATATTCATTCTTTGTTTTAATTGAAGTTACTTTGCTTGATAACCTATCGATTACGTAATATTTGTTAACACAAAACGATTTAATCAGTGGTTTTTATAAACAACCATTAGGTGCAAAAGTGAGAAATAATTACAGCTCAATATAAATCGCAACGGTAATCATGTTAAACATTGTCGTGATTGGTTGAGAACCGGCAGAATTTTCTCATTAAAAGGGTATTTTTATGTAAATATATCACAATTTTCTAATAGGCACACCAAAAATGATCTGTTATATAATTTGTATTTCCAACCAATCTGGTCTTATGATAATACCATCAATATTGGTATGCTTATGTTATAAAAAACCACCATGGCCCAGCAATCTGCATGCGTTATGACAGTCACTGCTTTACTCAATCAATTGGACTTCTCTTTTGGGTTCTTTTCAATAAGGATGATGCAAATTGTATCTAACTCGTTGCATACTTAATCCCGGGGGGGGGGGGGGGCACCTAAGTGTATAGAGGTAGTATATATGTGCCGCGCGACGGGGTATGCTTTTTCGGCCTCTCGACTTTTACGACGGGGTTTTTGGGCCTCATACTTGTACGACGGGGTATGTTTTTCAGCTTCAATCTGTACGACGGGTTATACATTCGCATAATACCTTGTACGACGGGGTATGTGTTGGTTTTACAATATGGTCAAAATGGTTGATTAAATAAAATGGCCAAAATGGTTGTTTTTATAATATGAACAAAATGGTCGATTATATAAAAAGGCTAAAATGGTTGGTTTTATAAATATGGCCAAAATGGTCGATTATATAAAAAGGCCAAAATGGTTGGTTTTTTGCATGACAAAACCGTCATGACCTTTTGGTACAACCATTTTGGAACAAAAAATTTAAAATCGTCGGAAATAAGTTTTGAATGAAGATAACTAAATAAAGCCATACAAGGCAGATGTTAAAATTTGGCATCCGCGATATCACATAATTTGAGCCCGCAAATGCAAAATAAGCAGATGACCCAAAATGGTCGGTTTTGTCTATATTGTCCAAAATGATTGCAATTGTAAGTATATATATATATATATATATATATATATATATATATATAGATATATATATATATAGATATATATATATATATATATATAGAGAGATTTTATATAGAGAGATATATAGAGATATATATATATATATATATATATATATATGATATATATATATATATATCTATATATATATATATATATATATATATATATATATATATATATATCTATATCTCTCTATATATATATATATATATATATATATATATATATATATATTAGACAAACTAAACATTTGTTACCGATTTATTGTGTTCAATGGCATAGGTCAGGGTGGCATATGGTCAAACTATCAATGCTGTTTTAGTGTTAATCTCTCTCTCTCTGTATATATATATATTCAGCTTCAATCTGTACGACGGGTTATACATTCGCATAATACCTTGTACGACGGGGTATGTGTTGGTTTTACAATATGGTCAAAATGGTTGATTAAATAAAATGGCCAAAATGGTTGGTTTTATAATATGAACAAAATGGTCGATTATATAAAAAGGCTAAAATGGTTGGTTTTATAATATGGCCAAAATGGTCGATTATATAAAATGGCCAAAATGGTTGGTTTTTTGCATGACAAAACCGTCATGACCTTTTTGGTACAACCATTTTGGAACAAAAAATTTAAAATCGTCGGAAATAAGTTTTGAATGAAGATAACTAAATAAAGCCATACAAGGCAGATGTTAAAATTTGGCATCCGCGATATCACATAATTTGAGCCCGCAAATGCAAAATAAGCAGATGACCCAAAATGGTCGGTTTTGTCTATATTGTCCAAAATGGGTTGCAATTGTAAGTATATATATATATAGATATATATATATATATATATATATATATATATATATATATATATATATATATATAGATATATATATATATAGATTTTATATATATATATATATAGATATAGATATATATGGATTTATATATATATATATATATATATATATATATATATATATATATATATATATATATATATATATATATATATATATATATATATATATATATTAGAGAAACTAAACATTTGTTACCCGATTTATTGTGTTTAATGGCATAGGTCAGGGTGGCATATGGTCAAACTATCAATGCTGTTTTAGTGTTAATCTCTCTCTCTCTCTGTATATATATATATATATATATATATATATATATATATATATATATATATATATATATATATATATATATATATATATATATATATGTTTATGAATATATATATAATAATATATATAATAATAATATGAAATAATTCATTATTATATTGATATTCAAAATATGCAAGAATACTTTTTACAGTACTAAATAATCAAAGCATACGTCTGAACAGGGTGCCCCTTCAACCGACGATGCAGTTGGTTGATTCTGTGGAGGTTCGGGTGACAAATCCAATATCATTCAATCTGGAAATCTTGAGCATGTATTTAATCAACTTCTTATATTCCGCCGCTAATATGTCCACACTAATGACAAAACCAACATGATTCAGATTAATCTTTAAACATCAAATAAGGGTAGACTAGACGTCCGACTGTGTTTTAAAAAGGGATAAATTCAGCCCTGCAGGACATCGGAGTAAGTATGTATTTTTCAGTCCGCTTGGGACTAGGCCTGGGATAGATAATGATATATGCGACTTCGTTCAAACGTTCATAAAAAAATATTGTAGTTAATAAATCACACCGCCAGGGTAATTTATTGCTTTCATAGTCCAACTAATCAAAAAACGTTGTCTTGTGATAAAAGATTAGAAAACATTATGCCAATGAATTAATAATATAGATGAACAATATTAACTTCATGAATT
This sequence comes from Urechis unicinctus, assembly GCA_034190875.2. NCBI lineage: Eukaryota > Metazoa > Annelida > Polychaeta > Xenopneusta > Urechidae > Urechis > Urechis unicinctus. The sequence continues at coordinate 8,446,713 of CM067345.1, forward strand.
ATTACTACAACTGATGCGATAATGTGGCAGTCATTCTTATACTTCTTGACGAGCTGCTGACTTCATACAAAACTGACGAGGGCAATAACTTTACCATTGATGATTTATTCAGAGAGTATCAGCAATTGATCAGTGCGAGTACAAAAGTGCAAGGATGAGAACAACTAAATTTATCTTTAATGAAAAAACTTTTATGTGTCAGAATTCTAACTTTTCGGTTATGGAAAGTGCAACTGTCGTACACTGAATGAGCAGAATTTGTTTTTGAAAAACAAACAAAAAGCAGTGGTCAGCTGTAATTTGGAGGTATGGTAACCATACATGTGACTTGTCAGTCATGTAGTTAAATGCATACATAGATCACAATCTGAGGGTGCAGGTTTACTTACTCACTGAACCCTTTGTTCCAGCTTGTTGGCAAAGCCCTATTCCCAACATGTCCCAGGACTGAAACCCAGCACCTAAATGCCATGTTCCGACCGTACACGCCCAAGCCCAACTGCAAGCTGACCAGGGTTATACACTTGATGAGCAAAAGCAATCACCTTTTCCAATTTCTGACCTTTACATAGACACAAAGGAAAACGCAAAAATAGGGTAATATATTGAAAGTGATATTGATAGATAAGCAAAGGGCTAAGAAGTAAGCGTAATGCAATCGGTTCCGTGATGACATTCTCAATTGTTGTAGTTATCTTGTGATTTGTGGAAAGCATGCGCTGGCTGCCGGGAGAATTAAAATCGACTTGCCAAATTTGTTGGCTGTGCTGGACTGTATTTCATGAATCTCACTTTGAAGATATCAACTAGCTTTTTCCTTGTAATTATTTGAATGTGCTCTGCTTTGGTTCCAGCCGTGTGCCCCTTCGTTCTATTCGCCAGGTCCAAGGTAATGCTGTATAGCAGCATGACTGGGGCATTTTTCTTCATATGGTAACCTTTTGTTTTTTTAAGGTTGCAGTTTACTGCTTTTGTCGAATAAAAAAATTATTTCTTCTTTGATAGGCTGTGATTATTTTATTAAATCGTACAGTTCTTTTGGTGAGATCAACTGTATTTCTAACGCATAGTTTGTCGAGCTTTTGTCTTCAGCCTTGTCAGTATAAACTTGCAAGGTATTGGAATACAGGCACCGATGACAATCCCTCAATATCCCAACCCCGCACCCCCACATCACCAAATATACAATAAACATAGTTCCTGGGTTTGCGGGTGGGGGGGGGGGGTGTTGGGAGGGATTAATATTAAGGCCCCAGCGAGAGCTTAGGGCCAGCAAGTAATTCTTGAACATTTGAAAGAACTACATATGAATATAGAAACCATTCAGGCTATTGTAGATACAACATAGTGCTACTGTTATTAACACTACATTATGATCCATGCCATGTAACATGAGTTATATGATTCTCATCGTGAGCATGGTTAACTCCTACCGTAGTCCGCCATGCCAATTGTGAAGCAGCACGTCACAAACGGATTCACTTAATATCAATCTTCTCGTAAGCAGTACACACAGTGGTATTCACGCGTGTACATCAGCAAGGCAGGGATGTCACATGACTGCATTCTTCGAGATTATTTGTGCCAAAGGAGAGCAATCATATTCAAAATGTACGCAGGGCAATATCCTTCTAATATCACCATTCTCATTAATAAAGAAAGCTCTAACCTTCACGTTACGAGTACAATGACAAAAAAACCGTTTATTACCATGCATTTTATAACACAAATGTTTTGGAAAGAGAAATTGCTCAAGAGTTGGTTTCAACAATCCCTTACTTTCCGCCGCCTTTATCACCGATTTCCGTCTTTAGTAAGACAAGTGTTTGATATCGAAATATCTGTCCTGTAAATATTGACATGCAATACTAGGTTATACCTTGGCAATACAAGAAAGTGTACAGTAAATGCCTAACTGTGGGAATCAAGTCGATGTCTAGTTGGGGGTGCGCCAGAACCGCTGCTCTCTATACTACTGGCACCATTTTCAGCTCCTTCCATTTATTTATTCTGGGAACGATCCTAAATCTTAGTTCATACCACAGCGATGCAGATCAGCTGAGAGGTCCGTAAATATGCTTTGTTGGTTGTTGAGTGGGAAATGGGTTCATTTACTGCGAACACCCAAGAGCACCCCCCACTCATGTATCATTCAATGTGGTCCTTTATCCATATAATACCAGGAAACGATTTCAGTGCACAGTGTTTTAAATCAGTATTCGTAAGGGCTGTATCGACTGAAAACGGGAGGAAAAACATAAAGATTGATCTGAATCATGGATGCCGACCTATGGTCAGCGACTTTATATGCAGCGCTATGACAGTTTTGCCTTTTTCTTGACCCTTTGTTTTGCTTTGTCAAGGGATAAGGTATAATGAAAAAATGTTAGAGGATGCGGAATACTGTGGACATGTTAGTGTGTGAGGTATAATGAGGTGAAGTTGTTGGATGAGGTATGATGAGTAAGTAAGAATATGAGGCATGATGAGGACAAGTTAGAGAATGAGACATTATGAAGCATGTTTGAGGATGAGGTATGTTGTGGACAAGTACGAGGATGAGGTATGATTTGGACATGTTAGAGAATAAGGGGTACTGTGGACTAACTAGAGGGTGAGACATGATAAGGACAAGTTAGAGGTTGAGACATGATGAAGCATAGTTACAGGATGAGGCAAGATGAGGTCAAGTTAGATAATGATGTATGATGAGGACACGATAGCGGTTTGATTTGGAAAAGTAAGAGGACGAGGCATGATGAGGTCCAGTTAGAGAATACGGCAAGTAAGAGGATAAGGCATGATGACAACAAGCTCGCGAATGTGGCAGGATAGGGGCAAGTTACAGAATGAGGCGTGAAGGAGACCATTTATATGATGAGGCATGATGAGGACCGTTTAGGAATAGGGCATGATTTGGACAAGTCGCATGATGAGGTCTGATGAGGATAATTGGTCGGATGAGGTCTAATTTGCACCAGTTAGGGGGAGTGAGATGACGAAAATTGCGAATGTAAAATGCAAAAAGGGGGCTATTTCAAGGAGATTCCTTTGCCCCGTCGCTTTAACCATTGCCCCCCTGTGTGCGGCTCTCAATAAACTGCGCGACTATAAGCTACATGAATGACTTAAAAATCAGACCAAAGCCAAGATTCAGTTTTTCATTCAACGGTAGCTCGTATTTCATGAGCTATCAGTATGCGCCAAGGAAAGAATCAGTGCGCTACTTCTAATCCTGATGTGGCTGTGGCTCACATAGTGCATGATCGAACCGAGGAAAAGTGACCGCGTTGCTTCGCGCTTGATGCGGATATAGCGAATACAAGTGACTTTTCAACAGATGTCGTGCCTATTGTGGTGAGGAACCTCGGCGACGTCGATACCTGACATGTGCGTATAGAGATCAGCAATGGAAGAGTGTCAAGTGGGTTGATGACA